>OU426978.1:146802751-147111631 GCA_911387785.2 Aelia acuminata
ATTTTATAATTTATCATATTATTAATAATAGCATGATCTACACGCGAGCCCAGATTTGTTAACAATATACCGTTAAAAACTTGTCTTACCTGATTCCTTTAAAAATTGAACCATGAATACAGAGGTATCTATATGATGGAAGACGGTGATAGAAGTTACCTGGATATACGCACTATAATCATAAATGCACTAATACTCGTTTAACCGTCCACGGAATTTTCTGAATTTCCTCATTTAGAGAATATACATCATTCTTAAAGTGAAGTGATGTGAAATAATATTTTAGTAATGTTTGAAAAATTCTTACTCATATGTTTTGTTTGTTTGTTTTACTCCCCTTTATGCTACTAAGGCTAGTCGGACGTCTTACTCATATGTGTTTTATAGGTGGCAACTTAAAATCATGTATTTCATCTGTAGTATACCTGATATACGTTTATATACCCAGGAACATGTAACTTAATAAGCCCAAAACGCGATATTCACCTAACGTCGAAAAATCGCAAACGTCGTACGTTGGAAAAAAGAAGGCAACTTTCTAGAAGAGATTTGTCCACGCCTCCAATCACTGCACGACGCTTTTAGTCTTTTTTAATGACGAAATATTTTGATTCTTGTAAAGTCAACATACACACCTGTACAACATACATATCAAGGATTCTGCAATAGGTATGTTCTTTAAAAAACATATACTAACATATAAACAATGGAATTGATTATATGTCGAGAACACAGGAATCGCCAAATAACAACCGGTAAAATTCCAAACCCTGAGAAATACCATTCGCTTGCATGGGACTATTTGATTTAAATTCTGTAGATTGATTGCTTTTTTAAAAGTATTCAATGAAGATTAAATCGAATATACCATTGAAGTCTAGTATACTACGGCAGTGGTTCTCTGGAATACTAGTCCCTTGATGCATAACGCATTTTCAATTGATCGGCTTACTCTCTTAAACTGATAGAATTGGATAATCTAACCAACATATTTTCAACATGAAAATGATATAATGCTGTTTTATCGTATAGTTACCACGTACTATTAGAAATAATTAGTCTGGCCTACGATAATTTTATGTTTAGTTTACCTGAATTTAAAGAAAAATGAAATACTGTACAAATCAGAATAACTTAAAAATTAATTTCTCTTCATTTAGTCTAGTGTAAGTTTCCGGTTTATGACAAACTGCAAATAGTTTGAACGCGGAACGACCGGTGATAACTCTGATTTCCGCTACTTGAGAGGTTTGTCGCCAGGGATGGCCGTTACGGAATGGCTACTTCCTAGGCCAGTCTATATTGCGCTGTAGCTTCATCAAGTTATCTTGTTTCAGGTTCAAGGAACTCTAAGGAATTGATGGTCGTTTGTTAGAATAATTATTGCAATTCTAGAATACCTCCTTATATTTATTCTTATTACGATGAGGGTGTATAAGAAATTAGGTTCCATTTTTCAAATTGGAGGTCTTTGGGATCGCACTCTAGACGCAGTGATAATGTAGTTTGCAGTCCAGGCAAGAAAATATTTCATGTTATGAATGAAAAACAAAGCGATGGGTTGTCTCTACTAAGGTCGGATCCCGGGGGATAAGGAGGACGTAATAGGTGTCTTGACACCCACCAAATATTTTCAATTTTTTTTTTTTTTTGTATTTTTAAATGAATAATGCAATTACATTGCCACTAAAAACCACAAACGTAACACCTTAGGTTGTTTTTTAGTGACCGATTTTCTGGATAATGAAATAGTTCCATATGTAAGAATAAGAAATATACAGGTAAGTGAAAGTAAAAAAATAAGTAATCATGTACAAAATTTTATCTTTTGTGCCCTAAGTGATATGGGGATCCATTCGACCATTTGCTATATTTAGCCGCCCTGATATGCCCTTTGCCAGAAAAACCACAAGCCCTTTCAACGTTAGCAATCGTGGTTGCATTCAAGGTGAGTTTATTGCTTCGAATTTAACTCAAGCTTCACTTACATGATGAAAACTAAATGAATGCATAGTTATGCTTACTAATTGTGAATGGCTGATGAACAATAAGTATACTAACATAATTATACCTTAAGTAAATAAGGTAAATAATGTTGGCTTATAACAGAACTAGATAACATTAAGTTTTTGTAATGCTAATATTATATTATATTATGAATCATTAATATTTTAAAGAATTAACGATTCATAATACAAGACATGAGAATTTACGAAATTTCAAACAAGTTTTTAGTAGTTGATATATGACTGTAGCGAGATGGCTGTTCTAATTCGAATTTTAAAGTACGCTGCATATTAATTGCAACTACATCGTTTAAAATGAGAATACATGTAAGACTGTTTGTACGAACTCTGGCTTGGCCAAAGTGTATTTAAAAGAATCTGGACACTAAAAAAATTCAAAAAGCTAGAATGTTTCACTGCCACCGGAAAGCTAAACCTTTTTAATTATGGTTACAATATTTTTATGTTTTTAAAATAAAAACTTTCAAAAAGTTTAAATACCAAGTCAAAATCATACCTGATAAACGCCTTTGACGTTTGTTTACTTTTTAAAATGCTAATAAAATAATTATATCTTCTATATATATAAAACAACTTTATTTCCAAAAAAAGTTTATATGTCCTCCCCCAATACAACTCTCTTCCATAGTCTTTTATCTTCTCTCCCAAACCTCGCGCTGCTATTTCTTCATCAACTCCTTCAATCCATTGCTTCTTTGGTCGACCCGGCCTATCTTTCTTCTTCCTTCGGGGCAAAGCCCAATATACGTCTTTCAGATCCCATTCGCTTGACGTGCCCTAACCAACTAAGTTTCTTTGTTTGAATCGAGTAAAGTCTTGTTCTACTTTTCTCCTTATTTCTGAGTTTGGTACGTGGTCCAGCCACGGACACTCAACTGCTTCTCCAAAAATCCATTTCCAGTAGGCCAGTAATGTTTTCTCTTCTTTCCTTTTAATTATTCACGTCTCAGAACCACGTAGGACAGCACCTTATATTAAGGATTTATATATTCGCTTCTTGTTACTTAATGTCACCCTCAATTAAATGACGGACCGAGAAATGGCGGTATAGCCATTATTGAGTGAAGGAAATGTTACTCCAGGGGAAGATGAGGTCCCCAGCCTTAGTTAAGGCCATTAGTAGATGTTAGTTGTGCTAACATAAGGCTCTAATTAGCTGTTAGTTGATAAAGCATAAGGTCCTACAGTTTGAGGGTTTCTGATAGGCCAGCATCCGATCAGCGTCAAACAAAAAATTCGCTTAAAACCAAAAATGTAGCTTTGGATATTGGATTGTTTGACAGGAAACGGACTTTAACACGGGCACATGGAATGTACAAGGGTTAAGAAAAAAAAAGAAGAGAAGCTGAGGAAGAAATATACAAAACTGGGAAAATTACAAATAGAAAACTCATGATATGGATCTGAGATCTAAATTGTAGATTGGAAAAAAGAACAGGAGCTGGTACTGTCGGTCAGTATGGAGAAGAAACTGTCAATTAAAATGGTAACCTCTTAAAAATACTAGCAAAACAGATAATTATATCTTTGCTTTTGAAAAACACAACTGAAATTGAACTTATGCGGCCAAGGATGAAATATGCACGGCTCACAGTGGTTCAAGTGTACTGTGCTCCGGGACGAAAATCCAATAAGGGAAGATTCATATGTAGGAATGACCTGCTGATTACCAATGCCACAGATGTAGGAGTCAAAACCATGGTTTGTTGACTTGAAAAAAACGCGAGCTCTGACGTTTGGTTCGAGTCTAATATTCAACAACATGTAGGAAAACAATAATTAATTCAGCAATAACAGTGGCTCCTAAATGGAAATATTGAGCAGTTAAATAATTTTTTTTTACATGTTTTGACAAAATCTATTACGAAAATAGACCAATAAAATATTTTTAAGAAGCCACAGATATAAAAAAAAATCGAGTAATCAAAATTCACTTAAATGCTTAAATATGATGAGAAGTTTTTAGTGAAAAAATACATGTTGATGACGAAGTAGTAAGTTTCTTGAAACATAGACACAAATAAAGACAATTACATACCGATAAACGTTACGTTCATAGCACAAATTATTTAATTGTTTTATTGAAGATTGTAGTAATGTTAGCAATGGAAATAAGTAATTAAATGATATATTTAATTCAAATTGCATTTAAACAATTTTTTAATAACTTTTTTGGAACGGAACATTGTACTGTACCACATAAAGGACCAATAAAGAACGCTCAGGTAAGTGTTATATTTAAACATTCTAATTCACTGAAATTTGAATGGTTTGTCTTTCTTAAATGCTTCTTTGACACTTTATCACGCCGGGGCTGTAATTCATGCTCCTCGCCCATTTGTGGCTTACCTTAATGATTTTCTCAATATCGGATGGGAGTTATTCAAGGCACATTATGCAGTATGGACAATCCAACATTATTAAAATAAACAATACAATCCTACCTCGTTATACATCGTCGTCGAAAGTTTTGTGATTGACTAAAGTGTCCGAGGCGGCAGTCTAGTGTGAGCCACCGGTGGTAAATGCCGGCTTGAGCGTGTTAAACATTGCATGTCTCAAATTTGAAGGTAGTTGACAAATATTACAGTAGAGTAGATACTCCAACTTTTGAAGGGAAAACTAAGCATTCTGAAATATTTTAGAGAATTTTAAATTACTGTGTATTTTAAATTATCTTCAGTGATGAGAACTTCAAAAATCTCGTACCTTAAATTTTTAATGCAATTATTCCATTTTTCAAAAATACACCACTTTACGATTTTTTTCTTTTGAAAACCAGTGATTTAAGCTTTTTTAAATTAATGTTTTTTAAAATTGTTTTTTTTTTTTTTAAATTGTGTTTTTTGAGCTCCTCAAACGTGATGTAAAAAATAGTTTTTTTTCTGAGGTATAGAGAACTACCCACCTTCTTGAAGTTACACATTTTTTTCAATTGTTTTGATTCAACTGAAATTTTCATATATTTTTTTATTAAAACGATTGCTGTTTTTTTACTCGTTTGACATTTAAAAAGTTGTCATATCGGTTCGACCTACTTAGTTTACTATCCATTAGGCCTTGCTAAATAAAACCACAAAAGAATAATAAATGGACTGTGCAACTTAAGGAAACTTGCTTGCCAGGACCAAGACTTCATACTATAAACAGGAGAGTCTTCTATTTCATTATCTTCAGTATAAATTTAATAAAATCTCATTGGGCAAATTGTAAACGTAATAAGTATGTCTGAAGTATTTTTAGTGCTGTCACAAATGTAGAAGTTGGGTTTGATATTAATTAAAAGCATAAATTAATTAACTGAAAACAGGTTGGCACAGTTGTGGGACAACTTCTAAAGGTTAATCACTTAATCCAGATTAGGGCTTTACTAGATAATCTCCATGGCGTTGGGTTACTGGAAGCACTTTACGCTCGTTGGATAAGACCGTTGAGGATAGTGGATTAAAATATATGTTTTTAAAATAAAAGCAGTTTAATTGAGATGATTCCAGGTAAGAGCAAAAATAATTCGGATGTTTTAATAAACACGTTAGTAAAGCCGCAGTAGCATTAGTATCGTAACAGTACTAAGTACATGTGTTGTTTTGTCTAAAAATAATCATGGATAGTTAAAAATTATACAAAGCTATACTTATATATTACAGCTGAAGTCTATCAACAGTATAGTAGGTATTCAGTTCGTAATACATAAACTCTGGGAGGTGATATTGGGCATCATTTCAGATTATAAATGATTATTTAAAGGAGGGTCCGAATCCGAACGGAGTAAGGTCCAAGTTCAATTGTGTATTTTATTAAAGAAAGAAAAACCTGTACCACAGTAGCCCTTGGAGAATCTTGGGTTAAGTTCTGTAAGGAAGTACTGTTTCTTGGTAAGCGGTCGTGCCAGGTAATTTGACTATAATCACGCTTAACAGCCAATGGCTTTCCCATTTTTTTTCTATTTTTTTTACACGAAACGGCCACATTGAGGACCACGCGATATCACTGATGAATCTTCCTTCTTCCTCCTTCTCACTTCCCAGCTCAGCTTCATAATTCTCGACTGCTCCCCTCTTCTCTCCTTTGACCACCCAATAACTTTCACCTTCTTCTTAAATCTAATTTCATTGTTAATTATTTTCTTGAAAAGATCCCTGTCATGACAAAGTTCTTTTGATACTCCCAAAATTTCCAATTCTTCTTTAATTTGACTATGATATCCCCCTAAATTTTTGTACTTTAAAATTTTACTGAAAATTTCTTTACATAATCTTTTTTCACTCATTCTCTCCATGTGCCCAAAGAATCTTAACCTCCTAATTCATAACTTTTAATTAACAGTACCCATTTTATTGCAGAAACACAACGATTTGTAGAAAAATAGAAAAAATATTCTGCCTTCGAACTATTCTGCCTTCAGATTCGAACTAAAGACCTTGAATTAAATGGCACACTATTGAGCTCCATGGCCCATTCTTTTCTCAAGAGGATTGCGTGTTTTTAAAGATTCCCAACTTTCCCAAGAAAATCTTCTACGTCTACGAAAAAAACAAAACAAACAAACAATAAATCAATGAAAATAATTTTTTTTTTTTTGCTTCAAACTTCAATTCACACCTGTCACCCGGCGTGAAAATCTGCGAATGTGTTACAATGAATTAAGACTTAGGGTATTTTGGGCATGATGAAAGGAGGGTGCCCAGCAGCACCTCTTTCCGGGCTTGATTCTCACCTTACGTGAGAAGGTCTTTTATCTAGCTTCTTATTAGCCGCCTAGCTACAGGCATATCAGCCGTGGCCATGTTGTTAATTAGCGTATTGTTATGTCCGTGTAATTTAACAAAAATCGTGAATAAAGAGTTCGTATGTATTGTTCGATATTAGGTTGTTGTAAGTCTGTATGTAGAGTTTATTATTTACGTATCAAGGAGCGTTCGTTAATAGTCTCAAAATTTTTGAATGAAAAGTTTGTAATTTTCGTAAGTGCGTCCTTTTTGTTGAGTCGAAACTCTGTGAGGCGTATGTCCAAATGGGTTTTAGTAAGTAAGTGTATGTGTTCAGTTTATGTTCTATTTTTAAATTTGACGATTTAGATAAAAGAGAGAACAGTGTTTTCAGTTGTTTGTTAAGAGTCTGTCTTTTCATTTTTACGTGTTGGCCCCAAGTCATCCTTCTGTCGAACAGTCCTAGGTAGCGTACTGAGTCCTTCTGAGGTATTTGATTGTCTCCGATATAAACTGGTGGGCATGTGTCGCGTCGCAGTGTGAATGTTATATGTTGAGATTAGTAATGGTTTAATTTTATTTTCCAAAGTGAGTACCAATTTTGAATGTGTAATAAGTGATTTTGCAAATTTAGTGATGCCAATCTTGGGTTATTATGTATTGTTAAAATTGCATCGGCGTAGGTTGTAGTTAAAGTCTCAGAGTTTGTGGGTATTTCATGTATAATGTATAGTAATGGAGCAAGTATTGACCCTTGCGGAACCCCTGCCGAGATTGGTCTGACTGACGAAGTCTCCATGCCTAGTCGGATATAGAAAAAACTTTCGTAGAGGTACGATTGAAGTATCAGGTAATATGTTTGGGGTAGAATGGTCTTGAGTTTGAAGAGAAGACCTTGGTGCCAAATTTTATAAACGTCTGGGCGGCATCCAGAAATACACCAGCAGCGTACTTTTTCTGCTCTAGTGCCCCAGAAATGAAGTCAGTTACTCTGTATAGTTGATGTGTTGTTGAATGAAATGTGCGGAAACCAAATTGGTGGTCAGGAATTATGTTTTTGTTAGTCAGTATGTCCACAAGTCTTCTATATAATAATTTCTCAAAATTTTTAGAGCATACAGGAAGGAGACTGATTGGTCTGTAAGATGACGGATCGTTAGCATTTTTGTCTTTCTTATGTATCAATTTTATGAAAATAAAATTGAAGTTTATTAAAGGATCAGCCCCGTTTTGTCAATAATGGTGTTTGGTACTACTTTTGTATGTTGATGTGACAGTAAAATTTTTATCAAAATTGATCAATTGGAGGGGGCACTTTACTTAACAAATGTTGTCTCATTATCAGGGTTTTTTTTTTTATTTAGTCAAAAACGCATTTAACGATTTTGATCAAACTGGGTATTGGATGTATGTATAAGCCCGCGATGCGACAGCCGAAATTTCATCAAAATTGGTGAAACGGAGGGGACAAATTATTTAAGTAAATATTTTCAAATGTTTAATCAATTTTGAATATTGAGTTTGATTTTGATCAAACTGGGTATTTGATGAATGTATTTGTGACAGCCAAAATATTATTAACCGTATTATGAAAATAAAAACTTTATTTTATTAATAAAAAGATTTATTTTACTTAAGAGAGTAAATACGTGGTGCTAAAATTTTTTGAAGCATCGAAGGTGTGTAAAAACATGGTATAAGATAATAGTCTATAATTAATTATATTTTAGTCTAGAAACTTTTGATAAATAACAACCTTTCGAAAGCAATATAAAGCGATATTAGAGGAACGGTAATCGTTCTCGATTTCCAGAAAGGCTTATGAGACAAAATCTACAACGAGACGTAAATACACCTATCTATTCACCTGCAAGATATATTTACAAAAAGCAACTCGTGGTAAAAAACAAGCAAGCAGAAAAAAAAAAAAAAGAACTCGACTGTTGATCAAATTAGTCCCTTAGAAAAATAAATAAGCAATAATCAATCGAAAAGTGCTGCGAACTTTCAAATTTTGCTATACAGATAACCTATAACTTATGGAGATATATAAATGTGCAAAAATGTGTGAAGTTGAGGAATGGCGTTCACATATTATCGAAACACATCGATTTCTAATCTAAGCAAGTTCGTATGTGAAAGTTGTGTGTTGCGCGCATCGCACCCGATTTTTTTGTTTAACGTTACAATATTAAATAATCAACTAAAGAAAATAAAAAAATCATCTTAAGCACAGTCATACACTATTTACAATCAGGAGAATGGAGAATCCTGAGCCAGGCTTGTCCCGCCAATGGAGGAGGGAAAAGATGTTCCCGCGCATCTCTGCCGCATTACTACTATTAGTGCCAGTAGAGCGAGGGGGGTCTTTTTTAGTAGGGAAGAAAAATAACAAATTAACCTTATTTAATAAATCTGCATGAAGTTAATTGAGTTTAGTTGAAGAAAAGTGGACATCTAGTTCTCTCTGTAAAAATTCACCATTACTTGATGAATCATTTTTTTGTTAATAGTTATTTGTTCTTGCCGAAATTAAATTGATAACAATTACGTTCGCAAAGAATGGGTGATAGCTTGATGCGGTAGGATAAAGGTTAGATAAGCTGTTCTCCTACTAATGTGTTTGCCAATAAAGGAGGCACACTGCTTAGAATGCGGTTCCCTTGATCGATAGCTTGATATGTCCCTTGGGCGGCTAACTTCTTTCTCCACCTCCCTCGGGCCATATTTTTGCGACCGTTGCGGACCAGTTTTCTCCACAAATGTCGCTCCGGGAAATACGGGAAAAGGGAAATGCTGGTATTGAGAAAAATGTTCTCATAAAGAAAGGGCCTACTTTTTCTTCAACACCCGTTCCCGATAATCTATTTCATCCAAGAATGGACACCTTATCTTCTGTTGTACAAGTATACGAAGGAAAACATATTCTAACAACTCCTTAGAGGCCTATTGAAAACCTATTTTAGATAATATATTTTCGATTTATTATTACAATATTCTAGAAAAGAACAACTATTAACTATTTAATTTTATATGTCGCACGTCGCACATTGGGAAAATTTTGCATGAGATTCTCTTTATTAATGGGAATAAAAATATATAAATCCCATCACTCTGGGTATTTCATATTAATTTTTATATGAATCCTTTCTCCACTTTAATTTAAATAAAATAGTTTATTTGGTACTGGGTCACACAGAGAATGAAATGAGTCAGTATTATCAACTATTAAGCTTATATAAATGTATTTTTCAGGCATTTGCTCTAATTGAAAGATCTTTAAATAATTATCGTCAGAAGAAAAAAAAATCAAACATTCAATTAAAAATATATTTTTTAGGACATTCAACGGAAAATTAATATTTTTAAATAATGCAACTATAAGTCTATTTCATGATTTTGTCCAATTTGAGCCCGAAAATAAATTAAATGTTTAAATATAGGGATTTATATCTTGAAATCGACAAATCGCCGAACGATCGAATTTGATCGATTAAATTCTATTATGGCATTTTAGCCCCTTTTACCCTCTACTACTGTGAAAATAATAAGAATCAAATATTGCCAATAGAATGATTTTTTGGTAAATTCAAAATCAAGTTTTTTTTTAGTAAATTATATAGTTAACATGAATAATATAAAAATGCACTTTTATCCGATAATTTCTTCTTTCCGACGTGCGATGTTATGTCAATTGATAATACATTAATAAACCAGTGTAAGAAAAGTCACCGGTCTCAATTTTTAAAACTATAGTTCCATAACACCTCATTTGAACGTTATTTTAACTTTTGATGTAAACAGAAAAAATATGATAATTTTAAACAGATCGAATGCGACTCGTTTTCCTAAATATATACCAGTCTATGATTGATAATAGCTGTTGAGAAATTAACGATTGATTTAGGTAAATAATTCAGTTTAAAAGTCTGGTTTAAGGTAAATGGGAATCAGAGTGTTTGCTTTTACAAAGTGAATTAGAGAGTTAAGATGATAATGATTTTTTAATTAATAAAAATATATAAGTGTTTTATACTAGAATCATTCTTCAAGAATAACCAGATAAACAGTGACACATTATTATGCATTATGGAGTTCATTGCAAATAGGTGCGTTGTTTAATTCGTAATTCAACAATTAACTCTGTAATTCCCAGCTTGCATATTGTGTTGTATTTTGTATTTTTATTTTATCTTTAAACTCTTATTTTATCTAAGACAATATTATTTAAAATACGACAGTAATTATTCCTAATTATTACTAAACCATAAAGTATATTTTATCAATCAGCCTCGTTACTTATAGGTAGCACATGAACTCAATATTTTTTGTTAAGAAAAAGTTCAATTGAACAAAAAAAATATGGGACAGACTATATTAGAATACATATTTTTTCTGTTAAAGAACTAAAATTGAAAAAAATTACAGAAACTCTGAAAAAGCCTCATTTTTTAAGTATCTATTGAAGTTATAAATATTTACATCGAAGAACAATCATATCATTATAATGAATAGGGAATAATATTTATAATAAGGAAATTAGCTTAATCTTTGTAAGAGACTGAAACATTATAAATCAAGAAAGAGCAAATGAGTTTCCTAACAAAGAAAAGATTTACCTGCTTCAAAGGCTTTTCCTTTGCAGAAAAGAGGGATCACTCTGTATTCTGGTATTGTGATAGCATGAGTTTTGTAAGACCAGGAAAGTATCTCTATCTGGGATTTCGCAGCATAATTGAGGAGCATTAGACCCTGATTAGGCAAATATGTGGCAGAACGGAAAAGCGGAAAATGAATGGGAAATACCGTTCAGCGAAATTCTGTATTTAATTTAATCGTTTCGTTTTGAACGGGCATATTTCCATTTTATTTCGATAATGAAATCTAATTTTAGATATTGAGTCTATTTTTTTTTTAAATTTCGACACCATGGTTCCATTAGAGCTTTCTATTGTTTAACGGCGCAATTCCATTGTAAAGTTATAAGATGGATGAAATCAATTTCTTATTTGTGAATGAAATCACAAATAAATGAAATAAATTATAAAAATATAATAATACAGAAAGTTCTTCAATACATTCCCGTGTAGAAAAAGTTATTAAAACCTCTTGGTAATGTGGCCAACAGAAAGTGTGTATGTTAAAGAGAAATAGGTAACTTAATATAAATATACATTAAAAAAAAAATTTTAAAATTAACTATTGGGATGTGGAACTAAAATTAGAAAAAATCGACACGTGCCTTGTTAAAACTAAAAGATTTAATTATTTTAAGAATCAATGAGAGATTTGTTATTTATTTAAACTGCCTTATTTTCTTCTAACTCTTCAGTCAGTTTTCTTTCTAAACTGACTTCTAGAATAGGAAAAATAAAAATGAAAAATAGGACATATGCTTTCGGACTACATGAGAACACACTTGTGCTCTCATGTAGTCAACACCAGTGTTGCTGAGAGGTAAGGTAGGGTGGACATAAAAACAAATTATACATGATAAAATACAAAAATGTTTCTTTTTCCTGAGGTTGCATGTTCATAATACTAAAACAATCCACTTTTAATCCTGTAGTTCCTCCATTTCTTTTCTTTTTTACCAGAATGTATTCTATTGTACATTTTTCAATACATATACTAATATCAATATATATATTCTTGGCTATCCTCTGGTATTATTACGGCATTATTTATGCGGGATATTCATGATAATCAGGTTTTGCGACACTGAAATGCAAGATTCTTTCTCCGCTGTTGAGAAGTACTTCACCATAACCTCATAAGTTTTCTAACCACTTCATAGCTCCACACTAAATGGCGATTCTGATTTCCGGAAAAAAGACTGTTGGTTCTTATTTAAAATATTATTACGTAATAAGTATGACTTTTAATTAATTAAGGATATTGTAAAAGAATGATATTTATTCTGACCATAAAGAAATTACTTACCATAAATGTAATTTATCATTAAGCACAGACCGCTATTGTCTAAGCGGATATTGTGGGAAAGCATGCTCAGTACAATTGTACAAAATTGCATGTCATATTTCACGCTGCGTATTCAACTAAGCTCGCCCCTGCTCGGGACTAAGTACGCCGCACAGTGGCTGAAGGGCGGGAAAAAAACTATTTTTGAAGGTATTGGAATTGTTATTTTATATTCATTATTAATAAATAGAATAGTTACTTGACACATTCCATCAACTTAATTTTTTTAAGGCTTATAGAACAAGTTTGACAAGTTTTTTTCCCGAAAATAGTTGATTTTCAACAACAGTGCGTCGCTACTGCGACCTACGGCACACGCAAGGTAACTACGCCAAATTAAATTAGCAGGCAGAGGACTTTAAATCAAATTAAGAAACAAAAACCCTTTTTTTCCCTCTTATTCCCAGATCAACTAAAATCATGGAGTATAGTTAGTCGGTTCCTCAGGAAGAGGGAGAACATGAAGCATGAGCTGGCCAGCGGACAATCAGTGAGTAATGTAATCAAGGGCGTACCCAGGATCAAAACTATGGCAAGCTGGGGTCGTTCAGGTTGTAACACCTTACCGCGGATAAGGTAAATGAAACCAAAATTATGTATAATTATAGCAGTTCTTTATCAACTAAGTTATTACAATTATTTGCTTGGAAAAAATGTATTCTATTATTGCTTCCAGACAATAAAGACAATAAATAACATTTATTCAACAAGAGGAATAATTTCATCAAATTCATTCCTTCAAATACAATTCAAAGTGAGATTTAGCTATATAAATTTTAACCCTTTATACAACCATCTTCATTTAAACCTTTATAATTTTCCATATTTTTTAAATTTCCACTAATAATTAACAATAATGTAAATACTTCAGGCCCATACCCCGACAGGATTGTTTCTTTAGAAGGATATATTTATTTTATTTTAATTTAAATTGATCTTTAACCTATATATAGCCCACTATGAATCATACCAGCCAATATTCAACATTGTTTATACCAGACCAAGTAATGTTGATGGTGTAACACCAAACAATAGTAATAGCTTCAGTTCCATAATATTAGTTACACTTCTGTTTAATCCTGTACCGTTGCTAATATCCACCACTACAAGAAAGTTTCTTTCACACTCTCTGAGTGCACACGTTGTCCTCAGGAAACGAATTAAAATCGGGCAGTATAAAGAGGCGAAAGTTTTGAAATGACACAGTGGTCCGGTTTAAACTCGAGTACGAAACATTTGTTAACAAGGTTTCTCTCCCCGGCCAACATTGGTCCCTACTAAAACCAACTGTGGCTAACTCCCCCGACTGGTAACGACTTACGGTTAAATAGTCTTTTGTGCTCTGCTTGCAACATCACCCTGTCCCCTAGTGATGAGATTTTTTTAATAACTTTTTCATTAACTTTTTTATATTCTTCTCACAGAGGGGTGTTAAATTTTATGTTCAAAATTTTTTAAATTTATCAATGCATTAACCTTCTTGATTAACACTTAAATTTAAAAAATAAGACCTTTTTATGAATATTATTTTTAATTTGTATTACGCTTCGACAGCTGTAGCCATTAGCCACAACTGATCTTCTTAGATATGATGCTTTAAGGATGATGCATTACTTTAATGATCTTTAGGCCTTGTTATATAGTTTTTACAATTTCTCTGGTTTCTTTGTAGGAGCACGAACTAATTCTGAGGTCGAGGCATTCCTTAAGACATTTTCGACATACGGCTTCATGCGTTGTCGCGTAATCAGGCAAATTGGTCGATGAAGTCCTAGGAAACAGGTGGAGAGGTAACTTGATTGTGTCCGATTTTGTACATGGTCTTTATGGCGCATCCATTCGGTGTTAAGATTCTTGATTCTTCTGGACTAATGTGATTAAATTTTATACTTTCCTAAACTTGCATTTTTTCTTCTCTTTCTTTTTAAAATGTTTTGCCCATTCGGTAAAAAAAGTGTATTTTAAATCAGGAGGGCCAGAGCTCTTTGCTGATTCTTTCGCAACTTTGTTGCCTCGTTCATTATCAACAACATTGTTACGATTCGTAAAGAAATCCATACCATTGTCACCTCCTTCCCACTCTTCAGTTGGTTTATGTTTAAGCCTTAACATTTTTATATCTAAACCTTAACATAGATATATCTAGAGTATTTTAATTTACGTTCTTTGTTTAAGAATTTCTTTTCCGTAATTTAGCATTGTTCACTATTAAAAAAGGGACTGTTTATAGGCCAAAAGTTCTGCGATAAATCGATATTTCCAGTAGGGTAAAGCAAAAAAAAAAAAAAAAAAAATATATAATACGTAGGAACTATAAAGTAATCTTTTCTTTACATTTTAATTTTTGATTATTAAATGAATTAAGCTATTAAAATGTCAGTTTTTAAGTGTGATTGGAGTTATCCGACTTTAACATAATTTTGACAGGAGATGGTGGATAGACTGTTCAACTACAACTCTATCTGTTAAAATTTAGTTCTCTAATTCATTTTAAATCTTGAACTTTTTTTTGGTTATACGAATTTTTATAAATAAATTAATTCCTGGTTTTTGAAAGGAAATCTGTACTATCCGACACACTCACCGTAATATACGACGACTTGACAGCTCCACCACCTCTATCTAATGATCCAAGAAGTTCACCTCCGGTGTTACACCCAAAATAAAACTATAAAGCAATGAAGAGACTTCCGAACAGAAAAGCACGGGGCTATCATCTTATCACTCCCTTTATCTTTCGTCACCTACCTCGGAAACCTGTTTCGTTTCTTACACACATCTATTCTTCCTCTTCTTTGGAAACTGTCCACACTCAAAATTATTCTAAACCCACCACCAATCCCTTATCGCACTTCTACCTATAAAGAATTTGAAAAACTTTTCTTGAACTGAATTAAGCCTCTACTTGAAAGTAGTGAAGTGGCACCGAATCCTCAGTTTGGTTTTCGTTCATATATCACTCCATACTTCATTTTTTATTTATAAATCTATTTTTATTTCTATGAGCTTTCTGTTTATACGAGGCAAGAAAGCTTTCATGAGAAATCGGTTTATTTTCACCAAGCTATCCGAGTTCATATTCAAAACTTATTATTAATAGTTTCTAAAAACATGCTAAAATCACGATAGGTGAAAATTTTGGTCTATCACCGACCAATAATGATTCAGACTAACTTTATAAATCATGTTAATGAACTGGTAAGTAAGACAGAATGTTTTACTCAACGGTCAGTAATAACCTAATTCGAAGCACAAGCTTCATAACAAATAAACTGCATGAAATAAGGTAATTCAATAAATTAAAAAAAAACACACATATGCAGACACAGGTGGACGCAGCTAGAACATGTTTTAATATTTCCTTGGAGGTATCTTCTTTTAAAAAAAATGAATTTTTTAACCTGCACTCGGTTGTGCTTAAAAAATATGGCTTACCAAAAAAAAAAAAAAAAAACATGTCTTATTTTTGTTACTTATTGGCCTTTTTCGGGATTTTATTTCTGGGTAGAAAAATAGTAAAAATAGCATCATTTTTACAGTATTGTAATATTATGATTATAAAGGAAAATAGCAAAAATTAACAAAAATGCGAGTTGCAAAAATAATTATATCGTTATAAATTTTTCGTTGAAATTCGGTTGTGCTTAAAAAATATGGATTACCAAAAACAAAAAAAACATGTCTTATTTTTGTTACTTATTGCCCTTATTCGGGATTTTATTTCTGGGTCGAAAAATAGAAAAAATAGCATCACTTTTACAGTAGTGTAATACTATGATTATAAAGGAAAATTGCAAAAAGTAAAAAAAATGCGAGTTGCAAAAATAATTATATCGTTATAAATTTTTCATTGAAAAATAAACATTTTTAATGATCAAATTTCAAAGGGTCATAACAAGTGTAAAAATTGGAATATCTCCGAATAAATTGATGGAATTTGTCAGGTAACTATTTTATTGATTAATAATGAAAAGAAAAAACATTCCAAAAGTTTTTTTCAGCCCTTCAAAGACTATGCGCCGGGGCAAGAACGCGACGTTTTCACTAAATCGTTAAGGTATGATGATCATCTTATTTTGGTACTAAGAACACTGAAACAAATATTTAAAACAGAATGTGTATGTAAATAATAATTAGTATTTTACTTAGCTTATTGAGCCTAACCTCTTGATTTCAAGGAGGTGGCGTCAGTAGATACTAGGCGGGGGGCGGTCCATGTCTATTCAGGAAATATATCCCTCGGTAACATTATTTTGTATAAAGGGAGGGTCCGAAAATGGTGGGGCCATTCTATGACACTGCCATCACCATCATTGAGAGGATCCCGGACCCCGACGAGGTGGGGATCAAGAACACTTCCAAACCGGGCCAGGGGGGATGAATGAAAATTAATCGAAATCGTAAGACTAATAAGACGTTATTTAAGCAATACTTTGGTGAACACAAAAAGTATTGCATTATTATGCGCGCTCAGTACTTCTTTAAAAAAAGCTGTTCGCCAATTTTCGACGCACGTGGAGGCGTCACTGGCTTCTCGATATTCAAAAGGGAAAGTTAAGAATGATCCACACGTTACCAGTCGTCTATTCGTATAGCCACTAGAAAATCCAACATACCACAAGCACAACAGTACCTCATAACTTCAGCAGAACAAATATTTTTGTTTGGTTAGCGTGTAAGCTCCTACTCACTTCGATTTAATGATTGGGTTTACTAATAATAACATTCCTCCTGAACCGAATGAAGCAACAATGGTCTTCCAATTAACATAAAATCGTTCATATTTAACTGAGTAATACATTACTTAGTATTCAACTCTAAATGATATCTTATAGAAAAACTTATTTCTTAAATAAGAAAATGTAAGGACCAATTGAAAAAATTGGTAATTGGTAGGAAAAAAAACTACAAAATTGATTATCAAAACTTATAAAATAAACGGAGAAGCCATACATTATTGAAAGTATGCAGAAAAGAAGTGGGAATAGGGATGTTGAATAAAATTGTAAAGATATAGTAATTTTCTAAAGACATAGCTAACATATCAACTGTAAACTCCTTTTTTTACCACTGTTCATAGTTGAATGAGAGTTGTGGATTCAAAAGAAGAGACAGTATTCTTAATTTTCGGTTTTTAAAGATAAAAAAAAATATTGGCACAAATCAGTGCCTTACTTTAATATTCATTTTAATTACCCGAGGCCTGTTATCATTAATTATATCTTCGGGAGGGGTGGACCTTCATAACCGGGCTAATAATACAGTGTAATTTTTCACTGAGTAAATTAAACATGTGATTTAGAGTTTGATAATGCCCGGGTCTAACCTTACAACGAAGTTTAATGAAAAAGATTCGGGTTATCAAAAACCATTTATCATTGCTTGAACTCTAAAAGATGTAATCCTGTAATGCGTCATCCCTCTCGAAAATAAATTAAATAATTCAGGATATTGTAAAATTATATTAACAATATTTATATGCGACAAACAATTTTAAACCTTCAATGTTTGCCGATATTCATTCATGCATAAAACAGAAAAAATAAGTGTTATCTACCCCCCCCCCAAAAAAAAAATAAAAATAAAAATCCACTGTAAAAAAAATTGCAAAAACGTCCTCACGAAAATGGCTTAATTCATACTTTTCAACTGTAGATTTAAATAAAGAAATATTAACCATCCATACCAGAACAGAATATGTGCTATCGGTGTGTATTAATAAAAATTAAAAAAGTGATTCAACAGACATCAAAATCAGTAACCAAAAAAAAAAAAAAAAAATACACTTCGATTATTTTTTGTTATAAACGAAACTCTGGTGTTCTAAGAATTCCACTCGTACCACTAAAAAGTAGGAATCTACCAAAAGGTTTAAAATTTTGGATTTTTTTGGAATATGGCAGACTCAGAAATCACAATATGGTGGAAAGAGGGAATATATTAATACGTAAAAGCATGTGGGAGAATTTTCTTAATTTCTGGTTTCGACAATATTCAGTTTAGCATTCCCCCGCACAGCACCCACTTTCGAAAATACTGTGTTGTATTTATTGTGTTATTTAATTAGTAAAAATTTAATTAATACTAGGCGTCTATTGTTACAAATAAAAAGGAAGATAATAATTTCCTACTATTTTCTCATTATTTATTCATAAGAAACATAAGGTAAATATTTAATAATTTTTACATTTTTTTTTCTTTTTTACTGTTTATTAAGTCGGCTTAATTTTAAGTCCAAAAAACATAATAACCATTCCTTATAATGAAAATTTAAATTTTCAATAACTTACTTACATAACTACAATAACGTTAAATTATTAATTTAAAAACAAACGTCTCAATCTTCGTGAAAAGTTTGGTTTATTTTGTAACAAAAAATCAATTCATTTGTCCTAGGTCAAACCAGTTTATCCTGTCCGGCCTAGGCCATAGTAGTTCGGCATCAAGGTTTGGCCGGTAAAATAATATTTTATTAGTTGGCATAAGCTAAACGACAAACACAAAAGGAATCACATCCGAATATGACCCATGCACAAATAGAGATATAATTGTTGAGGGCTGAGAGAGTCAAAGGATTGGATAACAAAGGACAATAACCTCAAGGGACCAGCCGACCCCATTTGAATTTGGGATCCTGTGATTCAAAAGGACCACAGTCTGAATGTGGTCAATAGAGCATTGGTTATTGTCCTGCTTGTTGAAAGTGGGTAATCTCTTCTTCTTTTCTGTATGTATTCCTAAAAATAATCCACCATAAGTTTTAATTGTGTTATTTTATGACGCGTGATATAATTTCTAATTAAAAACAAAACTCTTTGGAACACTATATA
The DNA here is from genome assembly GCA_911387785.2 of Aelia acuminata. Taxonomy (NCBI): domain Eukaryota; kingdom Metazoa; phylum Arthropoda; class Insecta; order Hemiptera; family Pentatomidae; genus Aelia; species Aelia acuminata. The sequence continues at coordinate 146,822,300 of OU426978.1, forward strand.
TAGTATATATATTTAAATTTAAACCTGCTCCTGTCATCATCGATATCACCGAACAGACTACAATATAAACCGAAATATTTAGGGAAGTTAGCGAGCCCTGAAGCTGAAGAACCCTGAGCTTTATGAAACTGAGGAACTTAGCCCTACAGTAACACTGATAGGAATTGAAAAAGTTAAGAAAAGTTTTCGGTATTTTAAAGATGTGTTTGTTTAGTCCGAAATTGAGCTAATATTAATTATTTCTCAATTTCGGTTAATAATCCAGTCGCAATTTATATTAAAATTACAGTATTACTTTGTAAATACACCATGCATGGTAGTGCCTATTATTTTCAAAATGATTTTCCTCATTTTAACGAAAACTAAATTTTTTAAACGCGATCCATGTTGTTCCGAACTACATACCTTTTTCCAGCTTATCCTAGCAAAAAAACAATGCTAAATACCTTTTCTTTATTGCAGAGAGTCAAATAAAAACCAGTCCGGACAGCCCCTTTAATTAGTGAGTGTTGCCATGGACCCGGACAATTGCCTTGTAAAATAAAATTGCCAGCGAGTTTTTGTGAAGAGACCTGTTAGAGGTATCAGATTTGGAGTTTATATTCGATTGCTGTCATAAACTTGTTTAAATAAAATGGCACAAAGTTTTTTCTTAATACGACAGAGTTCCGCGCAAAATCTTCACGAGAAATAAAGAAAAAAATGTGGTCATTCAGATGAATAATTTTTAATTCACAATTTTTTCTGACTTTTGCATTTGATTAATTTTTGACGAAAACGTTGGAAATGAAATTAAGTATTATTAAATGAAATTATTAATTAACTATTCGTAGGTTAAACAATTATTTTATTTGTAGCTGTGTTTCAAAACAAAATTAGTTTAATTAAATAAGTTGTCGAGTACGAGGAAAGACTAATTCGATAATTCAAAGAATCATTTGATGAAATAAATAAGTTACCAAATGGGGAGGAAAAGGTTCTTCATTGCTCCTCCAAGATTAAATACCTGGAACAAAGTACGAAAGGACTCTTCCGAGAATTAGGGAACAATCTCAACCAATTTCAGTAACAATGAGAGTGGGAAATTACTAGGAGCTGTATTCTGCTCAGAATTTCAATCTAAATTGTGTTAATTAAAGAATATAATTGCCAGTCGTTATTCAAAAGCCAACTTGAGCAGTCAAGCAGAAAAAAAGAGAAAAGGAATAATATAATAAAACTTCTAGGATTATCTGTAGGAACTGAATTTGTTATAATGTGTACCAATATGGAGAAATCCGAAAAGAATTATATAAATTTATTGGGAAATTATGAATTTACTAGAAATTCACATCTCAATTTGTGAATTTTTCCATATTCACATCTCTATTTGTAAATACGGCCGAATTTACAGACTGAGATATAAATATTCACATTTTTTTGTGAATATTCACAATTTTCCCTGTGAATTTTTTTTATTTACAGAAAAATTTGTATATATGAATAAATTCGTATTCACATCTGTGAATATGAATTTATTTATATTCACACTTGTAAATAAGAATTTATTTATATTCATATTCACAAATATTGTGATATAGATAAATTTATATTCATATTCACATTAAAATTAAGATAAAAATAAATTCATATTCGTATTTATAAATATAAATATGCCCAACTCTGCAGAGAACGAAATAGATAATAAGTTAAGAAATTATATAATATTTGAATTTTCATTCTACACAAAGCTGCTAGGGCAAACCCTTTTATAAGTAAGTGTTCCGTGGGTCCCTTATACCTGACCTGCCAAACCTTATGTGTTTGAATATACCGCCAACTTTATCAATTAATTACAAAGGATTTTCTTCAGCCAACGCCTTGGGTCCATGGCTTAGCAGATAGTTATTAATAACCCTAGGGTTACACATTCTTTACACGGTTATAAAATATTATGGTAATTAGTATGTTCTAACATATTTACACACAATGAATAAAAATATTATTCATTACAAAATAATACTTAATTAATTATTTTATTAAAATTAACCATTTATATTTACTTGAAAAATATTCATTGAGCTTGGTGGATTACCCACCGTAATTTTCAAAAACTTGACGAAGTTTTAAGGATCAATTAATTATCTTTAAATTCTTATGAATGAATTAAAATGGCAATATTAAGATTTTTTTTTCATTTTATTCCCGAGTTGTCTTATTGAATAAAACTGCTATGTTTTATTGTTTATTCCATCTGCAGAGTAGAGACAGGGTTTTGACACTTTTAAAGTCTTTCTGTTTTCTGGTTTCCCACAGCTTTGAAGTTATCATGTTTTTTAAATACTATATGATGGTTCATTGAAGTTTATTGTTTATTGAGGTTTATAGACATAAAACCCTAAGGTCATCAATGCCTTTGTCTATTTATTTGTCTTTGTTAACTGATACCCAAGTCTTGTTTAGGTACCTTTTATTATTAATTTCTCCATCACACATTTTTTCTCGTCACATCTTTTACTTTTTAATAATTTAAATTCATGGCACTATCCACTATCCACTATCCATATTATAAATTAAATATTTAATTTAGACTATTTGTATTTTAACTTTTTTTTATTGTGTATTATTAATTATTTTTAATATGAATGGAGGTGAGGGAGAAAAAAAAAAAATAAAAAAAAAAAAAATAAAATAAAAAAAAAAATTTCTTAATAAATCTGTTTTCTTTAAGAATTTAACTACTGCTCCGACCTTATTCTCATTGTTACCAAGTGCATCAGAAATATTGCTTGCCACTCCGAATTTGGCTAACCTGGAGGTGTAGAACAAGCACTCTTGGAAAATATGTTTTACCGTAAGAATGTCGTCGCAATACTGACATTTTGAGGGTGGCTGTTTTACTATAATATGTATGTGGGTAAGGTTGGTATGCCCTATTCTTAGTCTGGTTATAGCAACTTCCTCTCTTCGATTTGAGGTATTCCACGGGGTCACTGATTTTTTTATGGTTTTTAATTTGCTCGGTGGGCTCTCGTTCCACATGGCTTGCCAGTTTTCTATAATATTTTGTTTTAGGGGAGAACTCGTTTCTTGGGGTGTTAAAATGGCCGGGCCCCGTCCTGGGAGGTTAAGTGCCTGTTTCGCTGCTATGTCCGCGAGTTCGTTTCCTTTAATCTCCATATGGCTTGGCACCCATTTTTTTTTTTTTTTCGGTTGGCGCATTAGGCCTAATGAGACCTTTGGCCGCGCAGTGTGGTCTTACAGACATTTGTTTTGCTAGCGGGAGTACAGACAGCCTGGAGGGGGTAGCCCAAACCTCACGTTGCTGCAAGCCATGGTCACCATGGTACAGCGGCAGACTGCCTATAGCTCCAAAACCAATCCCATTGGGGCCAATTTGGCAGTATCCTTCCCACCGATGGCGTCAGCTCTCTCGGGTTCAAGGACAGTGACAAACTGGTCTAGGTCCAAGGATTATGGTAGCTCAGAGTCAGCAGGCCCCGAGGACCTATATTTCTTTCCCCGAAGCATACCGCCCCTGAACCAAACCTCCGGGTGGTTACTGACATCCTGGAAAACCACACCACGATTCTCGATGAGATACACGGGGAAGGTTCATCACTCCTACGCCCGGTCGGTGTGAGTCGCCTCCAGTAGGCTGTAGGGCCTCACATACCCGGGGGTGGGGGTAGACTTGGACTGCGTGGCGTTCATTGGTGGGCGGTCACCCAAATGGAGCGGTCACCCATCCAAGTACTAACCACGATGGACGTTAATTATGAGTTATCAGGTTTTTATGTACTTTCCATTCCATCACTGCTTTTTTTACTATTGATTTTACGTCGTTGTTCCTTAGGTTTAGATTTATGAGGCGGTGGCTCCTGAAATTCCTTAGTAATAGGAAGGCTACAGGAGCTATTAATAGGAAGGACGGTGCCAGTGCCGATTGACGATGCACTGAGCACGGGATTGAAGGGGAGGGGTGGGGGGACTGGGTTGGTGGCGGGGGGCGGTGGGGAGAGGAGATAACGGCCAGCCTCAGTATGGCCAGGAAGGTTACTTGTGTCATTAACGAGAGTCTGCTTATCACTTTCAATAAAGTCGGTTTGACATGCTGTCTCTACACCTTTCCTATTATTCCTTACTACATTAGCATATGTTCCATTATTAACAAGATTGTGAGTTTCCTTGTACATTTTTTTTGCTACGTTATACGGAATTTTATTTTGATATTGCAAACCTTTAATTTCTCCTTCTTCTTTTAATTTCGGGCAACTACTGTCTAAACTAGAGTGTTTAAGATTACAGTTTACACAGCAGGGCACGAAGGTATCGCATTGTTTCCCTTCATGTTTTGGTTTCGCACAAATTGCACAGATGGGCTCTTTGTTGCATCTAACGGTCAGGTGACCAAAACGAAGGCAAGACATACATCTTATGGGGTTAGGGATATAAATTCTTAATTTTAGTTTATAAAAGCCTACTAAAGGTTGGTAAAGAAAATGTAAGTATATACATATGTGTTTTCCTTTCCTGCCCTGACTTTTTTGAAATGATTCTTTTAACCTCTACCACATTTTGGTCTTTTAGTTCTAGTAAAATTTCATTTTCATTTACATTGTCTAGATCGGGACAAAAAATTATACCTTTACTAAGATTCAATTTGGTATGAGGGCTTACTTTTACATTTATATTAGGCCCAAAGTTTGTTAGTTTAAGTATTTTATCGGATTGCTCTTTATTATGGGTTTCTATTAGGAGGGTACCGTTTTTTAATTTTTTTATGTTTTTTGGTTCTTTGCACGTGTTTATAATAGTTTTGGCTATTATGAAGGGGGATACTTTATTAATGTTCTCTTCATCTGTTCTCTCTATAATTAGAAACTGATTTAAATTAGTTTCACTGCTTATTCCTTGGTTAAAATAACTTGCAATATTATAACTATTATATTGTTGGTTATTGTAGCGTTTACGCTTAAATTTGCGTGATGAAAGATCCGGGGGTTCCTTCATTTTTGGGCTATTCATAATAGTTTTGTACTATTGAAATTAAAATAAAGAAAAAATAAATATACCTAGAGGAAGAAAAATAAATGGGGAAAATGAAGACAAAATAAAATTAAACCTATAAATGAATCCAAAAAATAAAATTAACAAGAAATAAAAATATTAGAGGAATTATAGAAGGTACTTATCAGAGCAGTTCTTCAACTAATCCTATGCGCACTCGACCGAGGTCCAAACACAACTCATTATTGTATGGGTAATGGCTTTACAAGCGTCGATTATGTTCATATCAGAAGGTGATGTTGGAGGAGGTGCGGCCAAAGAGGTGAAAAGAGGCCAATCCGCTTTATTGAGCACCCATTTAGGTGGTACGCGTGTGATAACAGAGTTTGTGAATTGATGAGCAATGGAAAGTGGTCACTGCTGTATAGGTCAGGAAGAACCGACCAACATAGGATATTGAATAGAGAATGGCTGCATAGAGAAAGATCAAGAGCTGAAAAAGTTCGATATGTCGCGCTAAGATAAGTTCCGGTGTTAAGCAGGACAAGATTAGTGGTGTCAAGGAAATTTTCGATAATTTTACCCCGCAGATTGGTGTCTTGCTAGCCCCATAGAAGATGATGTCCATTTAGGTCTCCAAGGAAAAGAATAGGTTGAGGTAATTGGTTGTACATATCTAGGAGGTGTTGGATTTCTATGTTACGGTCTTGAGGCAAATAGATATTACATATGGAGAACGTGAAATTGAGATGGACTTTTACTGCAACGGTTTGAAGAAGAGATGCTATTGCAATGGGTTCGGAGTACACCGATTCGTGTATTGCTATTAAGACTCCATGATGGCTGTGATTTGGATTAGGGCTATCTTTCCGGTAAATTTCAAAAAAATTTATGTTTATTTTATCTTTAGTTGTTAGATGGGTTTCCTGGAGGGCAATGCAAAATGGATCTGTATCTCGTATAAGTAATTTTAAATCATTGAAATGGGTTTTTAGACCATTAAAGTTCCATTGGACTATTGACATTTTTAATTTATGTTGTTAGAGTTAGAAAGAAGAGAAAAATATAAAAGAAATAAAGTGAAGTAATACGTGATAGGGTTATGTAAAGGCAATTAAAAATATGAATATTATTGATAAAGACAAATATTAGTATTAGTATAATGACCTATGAGCTGTTTGTTTTATTAGCTTTTTTCGGTCGACCTCTTTTTGATTTTTGAACTTCAAATCCTTCGTCGTCGATTTCCTTATTAGCCGTCATTTCAACAGAAGGTGAAGGAGGGTCAGAAGTAGAAGGGATTGAAGAAGCCGCAGCTTCTGGTGGTAAAGGGAAGGAAGCGTTGGCGGGAGGGAGAGTAGGGAGGGAAGAGCGGGGAAGAGGAGCTGGGAGGCCAAGAGCGCAGGCTGCAGGGGTCGGGGATGGCCGAGCGCTGGCGACTGGGCCCGAGGGTGACCGAGCGCGAGCCCGATCGAGAGGGATAGCCTGATCTTGGCTAGGGCGAGTTTCGTTTTCATTTAATGAATTCTGTATTCCAGTAGCTGTGCTAGATTTGTTTATCTCTATTTTTTGTGCGTTTTCTGAAAAATAATAAAAAATATTCGCCTGAATGGCAACATCTTTTTTTGTTTCATTATTTTTGTTTTTAGTTATTTCCGCAAAGGTTTTGTTGAAATTAGTTGGGTATTTTTCTTTATACATTTTTTTTTTGCCTCACCCAGAGAGACTTTATTATTTACTTGTATATCTTTGATCTCTTTTTGTAATTTAAAGATTGGGCAGGATCGGTCAAGGGCATGATGAGAGCCATTACAGTGAGGTGCATTAACTGCCTGAAAGATCACACCTAATATTTTCACCGTGTCTAGCCTGACCGCACTGTACGCACACCGGCTCTTTTTTGCAGTACGTATTAGGGTGAGAGAAACCTAGACATTTAAAACACCGTAAAGGGTTGGGTATGTACGGTATTACTCTAATTGTTTCGTAACCGATTTTTATTGTTTCCGGCGGTTTCGGCGTGGGAAAAGTTACGATGTAATTATGAGTTAAAATTTCGTTACCATTTAATTTTTTCTTTATTCTTATTATATCTTTAATTATATGAGCCATTTCTTTTTTAATTTCATCTATTTCCATATATTGGAAATCATAATAACGGATTATGCCTTTAGAATAGTTAAGCGTATTGTGCGCTAATACCTGAATTGGATATTGACTCCCGAATTGTTATTATCCGTAGTTATTATGTAAAGTACAAAAAATAAAAGAATAACTTCTGTTTCTAAAATTATGAAATAAAAAAAATCTGGTGCGTGCGCGCAACACACAACTCTCACTTACCAACTTACTTAGATTAGAAATTAATGCGTTTTTTTAATTGCCACTTCTCAAATGAACAGAACGGCTTTAATTATGAACATTGGTCTGTCATTAAAGGCGTACTCTGCATGCGCGGGCTCAACGAATTTTATGAGTTGACTGAAAAATTTCCTTTTTTTCTCCTCCTATTTTTATCATATCTCATATTTCGCCATCTCTTAAGTTTAGGCGTAACGAGAAACAGTTAATTTCTCCATATTAACAAAAACAAAGGTACTTTATAGAAAACAAACAAACAAAAAAGCCCCCCCCCCCAAAAAAAAAGTCCTCTCAGAACATTTTAATAATGGTAAAGCTTACCTGATATTAAAGAACACTTAATTTTCATTAAACATGACGAATTCGATAAAAATCGTTAAAGCCGTTTTTGAGATCATCGAAAAAAAGGTGTAAAGATCGGAAAAAAAAATTAAACTAAAGTGCCTCCTTCTTTTGATCAATTTTGATGAAATGTTGGCTATCAAATCTTGGGCATATACATACATCAAATACCCAGTTTGTTCAAAATCGTTTAAGCCTTTTTTGAGTAAATAAAAAAAACACGTGAAAATGATAGAAAATTTATAAAGTAAAGTCCCCCCTCCGGTTGATCAATTTTGATGTAATGTTGGCTATCGCATCTTTGGCATATGCATACATCAAATACCCAGTTTGATCAAAATCATTAAAGTCTTTTTTGAGTAAATAGAAAAAAAACGTGACAATGATAGAAAATTTACTAAGTAAAGTCCCCCCTCGGGTTGATCAATTTTGATGTAATGTTGGCTATCGCATCTTTGGCATATGCATACATCAAATACCCAGTTTGATCAAAATCATTAAAGTCTTTTTTGAGTAAATAAAAAAAACACGTGACAATGATAGAAAATTTACTAAGTAAAGTCCCCCCTCCGGTTGATCAATTTTGATGTAATGTTGGCTATCGCATCTTTGGCATATGCATACATCAAATACCCAGTTTGATCAAAATCATTAAAGTCTTTTTTGAGTAAATAAAAAAAACACGTGACAATGATAGAAAATTTATTAAGTAAAGTCCCCCCTCCGGTTAATCAATTTTGATGAAATTTTAACAGTCATATCTCGGGCATGTACATACATCAAATACCCAGTTTGATCAAAATCGTTAAAGCCGATTTAGAGTAAATAAAAAAAAACACGTGAAAATGATACAAAATGTATTAAGTCCCCCCTCGGGTTGATCAATTTTGATGAAATTTTTACAGTCATATCTTGGGCATATAAATAGATCAAATACTCAGTTTAATTAAAATCGTTAGAGCCGTTTTTGAGAAAATCGAAAAAAACTTAAAAAGTTGTTAAATAAAGTACCCCCTCCCTTTGAGAAATTTTGATGAAATTTTTGCTGTCACATCACGGGCATATACATACACTAAATACCCAATTTCAGGATCACACGGTTTATAGTTTTTGAGCTAGTCTGTTCACACACACACACACACACACACACACACACAGACACACACACACACACACACAGACACACACACACACAGACCATTTCGCGGGACTTGGTTAATTGGACTCAGGGGACCCCAAAACGTGTATTTCCATTGAAAACCGGAATTCGAAAATTTTCATGATCGCAATACTTCCACTTACTATATATTTCATATATAGGTAAGTGAAAGTAATAAAAATAAAATCACTTGATAAGAAATTGAATTAATTTATAGCTGTGCAAAAAAGAAAAGGAAAAATAAAGAAAGACTTATCGTTTCACCAAGCGTAGTGCTATCTGTGACCGTTCCAGTCGGAGGTTAGCCGTCAACTGTCAATTGAAGTTTACTCTCTCTAGTTCTTGCTTTCTAAAATGTTACTTTTTATAAGATTATATCGTAACTAAAACCTTTGCTAGTGGGTGGAATCCCTGTAGCCTTAGATATCGGGATCATCACCCACGGATAAAATGCTGACAAGTTAAATGAAAAATAAATGGCTGGGTTTGTTTTTAAAAACAACGATAACTGGAAAAGTTCTTAACGTGAGGTTAGATAAGTACAATATACTTTTTGTACTATTTTTACTTTTACTTACCTATATATGAAATATATAGTAAGTGGAAGTATTGCGATCGTGAAAATTTTCGACTTCCGGTTTTCAACGGAAATAAACGTTTTGGGGTCCCCTGAGTCGAAATAACCAAGTCCCGCGAAATGGTCTGTGTGTGTGTCTGTGTGTCTGTGTGTGTGTCTGTGTGTGTGTGTGTGTGTGTGTGTGTGTGTGTGTGTGTGTGTGTGTGTGTGTGTGTGTGTGTGTGTGTGTGTGTGTGTGTGTGTGAACAGACTAGCTCAAAAACTATAAACCGTGCGAACCTGAAATTGGGTATTTAGAGTATGTATATGCCCGCGATGTGACAGCAAAAATTTCATCAAAATTGGTCAAAGGGAGGGGGTACTTTATTTAATAACTTTTTACGTTTTTTTCGATTTTCTCAAAAACGGCTCTAACGATTTTGATTAAACTGAGTATTTGATCTATTGATATGCCCGAGATATGACTGTAAAAATTTCATCAAAATTGATCAACCTGAGGGGGGACTTTACTTAATAAATTTTGTATCATTTCCACGTGTTTTTTTTATTTACTCAATAACGGTTTTAACGATTTTGATCAAACTTGGTATTTGATGTATTTATATGTCCGAGATATGACTGTAAAAATTTCATTAAAATTGATCAACAGGAGGGGGGACTTTACTTAATAAATGTTGTCCAATTTTTACCTTTTTGATCGATTATCTCAAAAACGGCTTTAACGATTTTTATCAAATTCGTTATGTTTAATGAAAATTAGTTGTTATTTAATATCAGGTAAGCTTTATCATTATTAAAATGTTCTGAGGGGGCTTAAATGGGGAAGGGGCTTTTTTTGTTTTTCTATAAAGTACCTTTGTTTTAGTTTATATTGGGAAATTAACTGTCTCTCATCAAGCTTAAAAATAAGAAACGGCTTAATATGATATATGAAGAGAATCAAGTAAACATATTCAGGAGAAAAAAAGAAAAATATTCCGTCAACTCATAAAACACCTTGAGCTCACGCATGCGCCTTACGCCTTTAATGACAAACCAATGCGTTATAATTAAACTGTTCTGTTCATTTGATAAGTGGCAATTAACAAAACGCATTAATTTCTAATCTAAGTAAGTTGGTAAGTGAAAGTTGTGTGTTGCGCGCACGCACCAGATTTTTATAATTACTTTTGTATTAAATGAAATTAGAATTTTTTTCATCTAAAAATTTCTAATAAAATATTCTGAACATAAGTAAGTAAATAATAATATATTTTTTATAAGTAGTTATTTTAAAAAAAACTTATTATAAAAAAATGTGTTACTTGTAAAAAAGAACTAAGTTTGATAAATCTTAGTCTGATAAATGATCGATGGACTATTTTTTTTTGATAAAATAAGTTAAGATAGCATAAAATCTTACATACTCAGCTTGAAACTACATCTAACATCTTGTAAAAATAAATAAAGAAAATGTTGCAAAAGCTTGCGATGTTATTTCAATATCGCTCCATTGTGTTGAATGGTCATCAAAGTGGTACCGACATTTTAAGCCATCTACTGCATTTCAAACTATTATATGGCGCGAAATTTAAATTTGCCCATTGTATCCCTGTGTCCAAACCGTCCCTAGTTTCCTCGAACTTTGCTTCATCATTATTTTGCGTACCGTTCGTATTGTGAAATGTAGCGCTCATTTTCATCAACATTAAATCATATATACATTTTTTTCGGTAGGCTGAAACTGAATCACCCAATAAAGTTTCATGTAGTTTTTGAGATATAATCAAGAAGCAGTGATATGTTCATTCCTATAGGAAACTAATACCACTGTACTATATTATTACTAATAATACTAATGACCACTGTTCGAGTTTTTTGCCATGAAATAAATACTTCATGGCAAAAAACTTGATTTACGAAGGAAAATAAAAAACCTATTACTTAATAGGACTAACATACCTTACATAAACTGAATATATACCTTTCATCCCTTACATACATACAAAATAAACTTCCCGGGGAATTCTTAAACTTATTTATCAAAAAAATCGGTCCAGTTGACTTTCTGGGAAGGTCTCGTCTCCATCATCAATTACTTCATTGGGACACAAAACCATTTTCCAAGTAGCTCCTCTAGACAATACCTGCTATTTTTTGGTATGATTATGGCTATGGATTATGATTATGGACATAAGGTGAAAATTGTAATATGACAATTGTGTTTTCGTCATGGATTCATCGACAAAAAATTTATTCTATCAGAATTGAACTTAGTTATTTGATGTTCACGATATGACCGGCTTGTGGATACCAAAAAGAAATATTTAATATGGAAAGTCTTGAACCTGAAAAGGAACCTAAAATATTTTTTCGCAATTAAAATTCACTTCTTGTGGTAGAGGTAATGTCATTTTTATAATTCTCTTTAGGCTTAAACGATAAAATCATCGTGATGAAATTTGGATGTAATCTCAGTTTGTCTATGGTTAACTGGTCCGTTGCATTGTATTTTTTTTCTCTTATTCGCAAATCGATTTCCTGTGTAAATAAGTATAAATATCAGGTTATATAGGTCTTCCAGTTTTACACCTCGAGTTTATTTTTTAAAATAATTTTATTAATGAATATAGCATATAGTTAGTGTTTGGAGTACTAATAAAAATGTTATTCATTGTGGTAGAATGTATAATGTCATCCAAAAACAATATCTAAAAATGTTATTTATTCTTATACATCCTTTGAAATAAAAAATCCACTAATATTATTATATCATTCGAAAGGCAATTAAATGCTCTATATAGTAATATAGGGTTGTGCGATGTTAGTTGGATAGAGAATTCAGCTATCTTTATTTGTATCATCAACTTTTAAATTTTATTAGATTTAAATAATAATAAAACTCTTTGAACTCAAAAGGCCGCAAATATTATCACATCATTTGAAAGCTAATTAAGTACTCTTGGCATTAATACACATTTGTATAAGGAGATTTTTGATATATTTAACACATATTTAACACTAGACTACCACATTAGACACTTTAGTCAATCACAAAACTTTTCACGACGATGTATGACAAGGGAGGATTGTATTGTTTATTCTATTAATGTTGGATTGTCAATACTGCATAATGCCCATCCGATAGAGCGAAAATCATTAAGTTCAACGCCAATGGGCGAGGAGCATGAATTACGGCCGCGACGTTAACGTGTTAAGCTATATTTATTTTTACTCGTAACTTTAGATTTAATTTCACTGTATTCGATGTAAATCTAAATAAAATTCTTATTGCTCAATAACTCGAAAGTCCTTCTTCTTGGTAAGTTGGACCTATCATATACCTGTCTTTACTCCATGCTCAAAAGTTTTTAAAGAATGTGCAGTTTCTACACAAATTCAAGTTTTTTTTTTTTTTTTTTTTGCCGCGTTTATGACACTGAGCTCAATTATTTTTAATTTTGACTAAAACCCTTGAACTCAAAAGCCCAATAATGTTATTATATCATTTTAAAGGCAATTAAATGATTTTTACAGTAATATAGGGTTGTGTGATGTTATTTGTATGCGCAACTTTTAAATTCTATTTTATTACATTTAAATTAAAGAAAAACTTATTGCTCATAGGCGAATCCATATTATTTCATCATTAGATAGAGAATTTCATCCTCTTTATATTGATACATGGATGATAAGGCTGGTTCGAGGCTACTACTTGGTAAAATATAAGTTTTTATGTTTAAGAATTTCCATTTTTCCCGCGTAGGAAAATTATCTCTCTAACATTTATCATCACAATCTATATGAAATTTAGAATAAATGAATAAGTTTTTAAAGCTCCAGTTCAATTATTATTATTCTACAGAGGAAAGTCTGAACAAGTACAACTTATTTTTTAGTTCATGTCGTCATCGGAGCTTCAAATATCTTAAAAGTTCAAATGACTATAATTCTGAAAGTACTAGTTGGAAATGGATAGAATTTGGCATTTTTCTATGTACAATTTTTTATCAAAATGTGAGGGGGAAGGATATAAAATTGGACTTCAGCTCGATGATTTGACTTGGAATTGCCCACAGTCATTTACCATCAAATAGGGTAGTTCAAACAGGATTTCCTAACAGCGATCACATTGATTACCGCATGAGTGGTTGATGTTTCAATTGGCAATTTCAATATCACCGCCGAGTATCGCGCTTAATTAAAGGAATTCTCGTATTGGTATTTTACATTGGGAAGAGGGCTACTGAAGCCCAACAAATTTTGCATTTTGTGGCTGTTGTATAATTTCAGCAATACAATATTTCTAATTAAATATTATAAAAAATCTGGTGCGTGCGCGCAACACACAACTTTCACTTACCAACTTACTTAGATTAGAAATTGACGTGTTTTGCTAAATATCATTTCCCAAATTCACACATTTTTCTACATTCATATCTTATTTTTGTTAATCGTTAAAGCCGTTTTTGAGTAAATAAAAAAAACACGTGAAAATGATAGAAAATTTATTAAGTAAAGTCCCCCTCCGGTTAATCAATTTTGATGAAATTTTAACAGTCATATCTCGGGCATATACATACATCAAATACCCAGTTGGATCAAAATCTTTAAAGCCGTTTTTGAGTAAATAAAAAAAACACGTGAAAATGATACAAAATTTATTAAGTAAAGTCCCCCTCCGGTTAATCAATTTTGATGAAATTTTAACAGTCATATCTCAGGCATATACATACATCAAATACCCAGTTGGATCAAAATCTTTAAAGCCGTTTTTGAGTAAATAAAAAAAACACGTGAAAATGATACAAAATTTATTAAGTAAAGTCCCCCCTCCGGTTAATCAATTTTGATGAAATTTTAACAGTCATATCTCGGGCATGTACATACATCAAATACCCAGTTTGATCAAAATCGTTAAAGCCGATTTAGAGTAAATAAAAAAAAACACGTGAAAATGTTACAAAATTTATTAAGTAAAGTCCCCCCTCCGGTTAATCAATTTTGAAGAAATTTTTACAGTCATATCTCGGGCATATTAGTACATCAAATACTCAGTTTAATCAAAATCGTTAGAGCCGTTTTTAGAAAATCGAAAAAAAACCTAAAAAGTTATTAAGTAAAGTCCCCCCTCCCTTTAAGTAATTTTGATGAAATTTATGCTGTCACATCGCGGGCATATACCTACACTAAATACCCAATTTCATGATCGCACGGTTTATAGTTTTTGAGCCAGTCTGTTCTCACACACACACACACACACACACACACACACACACACACTCACACACACACACACACACACACACACACACACACACACACACACACACACACACACACACACACACACACACACACACACACACACACACGCACACAGACACACACACACACACAGACCATTTCGCGGGACTTGGTCATTTCGACTCAGGGGACCCCAAAACGTGTATTTCCGTTGAAAACCGGAAGTCGAAATTTTTCACGATCGCAATACTTCCACTTACTATATATTTCATATATAGGTAAGTGAAAGTAAAAATATTATACAATACAACTGGGCCTGTTATATTTATAGTGAAACATACTTTCAGATGAACGGGTATGTATACACCTAAAAGATATTTTCTTGTTATTCTCATTAAACAAAACTCGGCATACTAATATCTCCTTCGACATTTCGAGAATTTTTTTTCATCACTGAAAAGTATTAGGCTTCGGGAATTTTCGGCTAACTCTCAAAACAAGGGACGATTGTCTACTGGTAGGCTTGCTTCCTACTAATCTTAACTGTTCCCCACTTTCTATCTAACGTTCAGATTTGAATTAGGAGGGTTACTCACCACCAAGTATCTTTAATCTCATTTGAATCTGGATATGGACCAGAACTTCTTCAGTTTCTAATCTAATATGCCGGGGCAGTGTTAAAACGATCCTGACTGTTTCTGTTATAATTGTGGTGAAGTGACATTCAAGCGTAATCAAATATCACTTACTCCATTGATAATGAATGCGTACGAGTTATACTTTAAACGCCAAGTAAGTGATCAGGATAAACCGTGGGTAACTAAAATTTGTTACATTTCACGTAACTGCACTCAATTCAATTGTAAAAAGATCTATCTGTGAATAAAGCAATAGGTGTAATGAATTTATGTAAGGTATATTTATCGTGACAAATAAATCTATTATTGGAATATAACGGATTGTACTCTTGATCACGGATTCAATTTTTTTTATTTTCTTTATTTTTGTCGAAAGCTTTAATTGTTCTTTTCCTATCACCGTTTGATTCTCACCTGTTAAAAAAATTATTCTCTTGTTCGAAATCACAGAAACTGGAATCAGTATCAGGAAGGAACGAGCTTGCATGAAATAGAAATAAACAAAGAGAAGAGGACCTGGACCAATCAGGAGCTAGTATATTTAGTATATCTTTTTGACACACTTTGTAGCTAGAAGTGGGAAGAGCAGTCGAGAACAATATGACTGGGGAAAGGGAGTCTGCCCGAAATGGGGGGGGTGGGGGGGGTGGGTGGGGGGTTGAACCCACCCTGCGGAGCCCTCTTACCAGAGTGATGACCGGGTGGAAGGAGGTGGGGAAATTACCTGAGGTGTCCCTCTCCTCCCCCAGCTACACCGACACCTTTAGACAGAGGTCAATATTGTACTGAAGGCTGTATTGGTCGGTATAATTTCAACTTATTCTGAACATTTGAAAGTCTTCAATATAGTCTCGTCCTAGAATTATAAATAAATTATACTCTACGTGACATAAGAAATATATCATGTTTTGCAATTTTGGAATTGAACGATATAATCCAAAATATCGTAAAATATTAATATGATTTCTAAGATCGATAAATTCGGAACGTAGTATCATTAAAAAATCTCCGGAATCACAAGTTAATGAAGAGTGAGCATATTTCCCACAAATTACGCAGAAGATCTTAACAAATCAAGTATTTCCCGGTGAGATATGAATATTGCTTTTAGTTAAATCAGATTACTTCCTACAAAGATTATTGAACGAGGTGTAAGTTGTTGCACTGTTGCCTTTCCTGTTAAATATCTCAGTTAGACCTTTGAGACTCATTTTTTTTTAAACGAGTATGTCAAGTTAAGGCACTAATTTCTGAGAGATTCAGTACCCTGTTGAAATCATTCACGCAATCGTCAACTGTTAATTCTTAGAGGCAGGGATTTCCTTGTAAACTTAGGAACTAAACAACGACAATTAGTCATGTATTAATTTAGAAAATTATATCCTATTATATTTAGTAGAAACTTTGTAAATGTTGTTCGGTTAACCTACATGAAAGGAACCGATTAGATGTTGAAATGCTAAATAAATCTGCATAGACTGTTAATTTAAATGGTAAACATAAGAATCAATATTGACCGATAAGCCTAATCAATTTAGTGAACACTGAGCTAACTTTAATATCAACAAACGAACCAGTACCAAACAAACCAAGAAGGTTTCATAAACAAAAGACACACAAAAGTTAACGAAGAAACTTTCCAATTATTGGTGAAATTATTAAGCAGTACAGTTACAGTCTGAACGAAGTTTATTTAAGAGTGGTCTGAGATCCATGTTAGTTATTACAATAATTATTGAATCATTAAATCAATGAGTTAATTAACGAACGGTTATAAATAGCTTTTACTGACTTTGAATCAATAAGAGAACTCCGCTTAGAAATTATGAGTTAACATATCTATGTCTCAACTATGTAAAAATATGCAGATGACCACACATTTTGAAAAAATTACGAGAATATAATAAAATTAATAAGAGTAATAAAGCT
Organism: Aelia acuminata; assembly: GCA_911387785.2. Taxonomy (NCBI): domain Eukaryota; kingdom Metazoa; phylum Arthropoda; class Insecta; order Hemiptera; family Pentatomidae; genus Aelia; species Aelia acuminata. The sequence goes on from OU426978.1 coordinate 146,839,521, forward strand.
TTCTTTGAGGGAGAAGAAATCAAGAAATGATATGCTAAAATGGCATTTGAAAATATTGTATATTGTTACGTGTATTTTGAATTGGAGGTCGCCTATTTTAAAACCTATTTAACTACATAAGGCTAATTATTTTATGGAATGCTATTAAACAATATTTTTTCATTGCATAACACCCATGATAATAAAAGGTAATGATCAATGTTGATATTTGCATAATTACAATTCTCCTTGACACCTTTTTATATTTTTTATCTTGTTTCCTTCTGTATTTAAAGTATGTGTAGTGATGTGTTTTTATGTTTTTTTTTCAGGACGTGACTAACCAAACCCTCTATACTGACTTTCCACACTAACAGTCTACTGTTATAAAGATCCTTTAAACACATTTTCATGATAATTTACACGGAGTTATAAAACTACTTGTTCTTATGCAGTCGACATCCCCTTGAATGTTGCTACCTTACAAGAAATTTTAAAAATAATCATATATGTTGAACTACTAAAATATTTTAATCCAACATAGGGAAACTGGTAACCTTTTTGGTTGAATGCTTATGATATCGGCCTGGGTGTAGCATGCAGGTGTATCTATCCACCGCCATACAGACAAGAATAGCCGCACTCTGCTGTGTCAGGGCTCCCCTTAACAAAGCCTGTAAAAAAAACATTCTTTTATACATATATATTATAAATAATATAAATATTATATAATATAATAATTTAAATAACTTTAAGATATTTCAGAAATATATTGTTACGATTCTGTGGGTTAAAGAATATTTATTAAACAGAAATATACAGTTATCTATGCCACAAGAATTATCACAACTTAAATATTCGAGAAGGTTACAAAAATGATAACTTTATAGCATGCAAATCATATGCTTGAGCTTCACAGTCAAGACACATACAGACTAATTGGCCCAGTCACTCGCTCCTTTTACATAGTCGTAAAATGAACCTTCTGGAAGGTTCCAGGTCTTGGTCAGGTGGAAGCTGGTGGAACGCCATAGATGGATCTAGAACAATCTAGAACTAAACAGTTTCTTTCAACCGCTTAGTTGTTCCAACAAAAGGCTTGAGATTTCAAACTATATGTTTTTATTTGATAATCGATTAAAAGTTACAATATAATGAGAGTGCATAATCAATTGTTCTTAATTAATCAAAAATTTTCTGGCTGCTAAAACTGGTCATACATTTCTGCTCATTTTTCATTAATTATTTTATAATAAACTATTTAACTTTTATCGCAAACCTCTTCTACAAGCTGCTGAAATTTGAAGATGAGTTGGCTTATTCATCTCAAGAGAAAAGATAATAAATTTATTTTATTATTACTTTTCTTTTTTCTTAACACTTTCAGTAAAAGGTATCATTCTAAAGTGAAAAAGAACATACTTCGACCTTTTCAACGGTTTTTGTCGTTTATTGAATGTTTGGAAGCTTCTTAAAATGCCTGCAGAGTTTAACAACAAAACTTCATTCATAAGGGCTCTCGATAGGCCCAGCTTGTCGATAGCTTCCTCAGTGGTTGCCGGTATCAGACCATTGCAGGAAATCACTATTACTTTGTCTAGCCTATAGAGGTATTTCAACTCAGCGGCTAGAGCTAGTGTTTCCATCAATGTTTATTAGCCACAGCAACATCTATTATCTCAGCCACCTTGATATTACCATTTACAATGTTAAGTCTGTTGTGGATCTCGGCATAGGCAGTTATAAATTGCTGATTCCAGTACAGCTTTATTCCTCCATTTTGGACGTGGCTTTTGGGGCTGTATTTATACTAAGGCATTAAGCCATTTAATAAATTACTAGGTAGACCTTTTGCCTGGTGATTGACTTTTGCTTTATCCCCATGCCAATGGAAAGCCACCTGTTTCAGGAAACTTCACTTCAAGTTCCTTGACCAGCCATCAAGTAGACAATGCGTTTTCTACATCAGATTGCCGAACCTGATGAACAAAAATTGCTGAGCGGAACATCTTGCAAAAATTGTTAATTAGTTATTGTTAATTATGGCTAACATCCTTTCATAAATAATATATATATATATATATATATATATATATATATATATATATATATATATATATATATATATATGTGTGTAATGATGTTTAAGGGCTGATAATGTTTAAAGACTGTAAGAATGTTTAAAGGCTGTTTTATTTAAAAACCATATGTTCTAATTATTTAGATTAATTGTTTTAAAGTTAAAGGTTTAGATTTTAATTTGTGAAAATATTGTATAAAAGACTATAAAAACCGATTTATAATCTGGTTATCTTCAATTTTAAAAGACTATAAACTTCTTTTGGATTGCTACAAACATAAAACTTTATTAACAAAATCATTACAAATTTAACATCGTAGAAATTCTAGATAATACAATTAACAATTGAAATGTATACATACGTACCTACAAAATCGGTTTTTATAGTCTTTTATACAATATTTTCACAAAATAAAATCTAAACCTTTAACTATAAAACAATTAATCTAAATAATTAGAACATATGGTTTTTAAATAAAACAGCCTTTAAACATTCTTACAGTCTTTAAACATTATCAGCCCTTAAACATCATTACATACATAAAGTTAAAAGTTACTAACAAGAATTCCTTCTAAATTAATTTTGATTTCAAGAAAAGCTTACCTAATAAACGAAACAAAAATATATTGGATTGTAAAACTTTGTAATTTATTAGTGGTTGCCGCTAACCATTCCCGAAGGAAATAAGCAATGTCCCTACTGGCTGGGGTGTACTTTTTTAAGAGCTAATAAAGTATTTATGAGCCCTTAGATTACTAGTAGAGGAGGAGGAGGGGATATGAGCTCCCCCTGGCTACTAACCTCAGCCTTTCCGCCTCCCCACACCCCATTCCCCCTTTATATTGTGTGCCTTATCTTTACACAATGTTTATAAAAAAGCTTGCTATACATTGGGTTGAATTACTTTCAAATGGTAGTTTTATCTCTTCTTTACAGAGCTAGCGTGTGCTCTATCTGCTCATTAAATTGCCAACAATATTGCGATGGACCCTCCATATTGTTGACCATATGTCCTGCCTTTCCAAGCCAAGACAGAACCAATTAGTGTTTTTAGACAGATAACAAAAAATAATATAAGAAATATATGACTATATATTCGAATATCATAAGAAACTGAAATTGGGGTATTCGAGGTAGTATATGCTCATTGGGTGACAGCAAAGGTTTCGTTAAAATTGGGTTAACGGAGCACTTAAGGTTTAGATTAAATTGTATGGTTATACTTCTGTATAACTAAATATTTTTTATCATATAGTATGCACATCACATATTAGGTTTTATTAGAAAATTCTATGGATCCATGCGCTAAGGAGGTCTAGGATATTTTATTTTTGTTAAGTATATTACATTAGATGATGACAAAAAAAATCTATAATTGTACTTTTGTTAAATTTACAATTACAGGACCTTCTTGAAGGTATAAATAACCGGAAATGAAGTATTAGGTATGTTTTTAAACTACCTTAATTTATTACTTCATTTTATATGCTTTCCTATTTTTACCACATTCATTTTGCCTCCGGCATGTATACGGGGCTGAAATAAATATAATACTCTTGTATAGTTAATATTTTCCAAAAAAAAAAATTTAGTAATAGAATACTTCATTTAAATTATTTCCTTCAAATAACAATCATTTTTAAAAATTCTGAAAATCTGGAAATAGCCTATCACAATAATCAAATTCGTAAAGATACCCCTAAAAAAAAAAAAAACAGTTTTAATAGAATTAAGAAAAACATAATTTCAATGGCCCAGAGATATACTTTATATAAATTTTATCCTTATGCTAGTATTTTTACTGCATATAAATAATATTCCCTTTCCCTAACAAAACAGAAAACTGCCCTTCAATCACTGTGCCTAGCACCTTCCGACATCGGAATAAAAACAAACCTGTTTGATTTGTGCTAAATCGGATATGGAGCTGTCTGAAGAGAGAATGAAAAATCCGATTGCCCCGCAAAGACACGTATTTTATTGTTTTTGAAGACTCGGGTATGGCCGGGTCCAATTTAGGTCTACCCTTAGAAGGATTTTACATGAAATTTTCCATCTGTTAAAGAAACTATGTTTAACGGACGGAAAATTTCGGTCATACAAAAGCAATTTAAGAAAAAGAGGAAAACAAATTTCAAAACAGCAATCAATAATATTATTGCAAACACCAACAACAAACATTACACCAGCTACAAACGTATTTATTGATAGAAATATTACCATATTTTTATTCGATCATTAATGTATGTATGCATTGACAAAACTACGAAAGCATTCTTTTCGTCCAGGATTTTTTACGTTGAGTGTAAAAAATGGTATTCTTTACCTTAAGCTTTAAGAATCATTTTACTTTCACTTACCTATAGTAAGGAAAGTATTGCGATCGTGAAAAATTTCGACTTCCGGTTTTCAACGGAAATACACGTTTTGGGGTCCCCTGACTCCAAATAACCAAGTTCCGCGATATGGTCTGTGTGTGTGTGTGTGTGTGTGTGTGTGTGTGTGTGTGTGTGTGTGTGTGTGTGTGTGTGTGTGTAAACAGACTAGCTCAAAAACTATAGGCCGTACAAAACTAAAATTGGGTATTTGGTGTATGTATATGTCCGCGATATAACAGCAAAAATTTCATCAAAATTGGTCTAACGGAGGGGGTACTTTATTTAAAGAATTTTGTCTATTTTTTACGTTTTTCTCGATTTTCCCAAAAACAGCTCTAACGATTTTGATTAAACTCCATATTTGGTGTATGTATATGCCCGCGATGCGACAGTCAAAATTTCATCAAAATTCATTAATTGGAGGGGGCAATTTACTTAATAAATTTTGTCCCATTTTCACGTGTTTTTTTACTCAAAAACGGCTTTAACGATTTTGATCAAACTTGGTATTTGATGTATATACACTCAGTTACAAAAAAAGTGGCGCACCTAGAAAATATGGGTTTTTAGGTTTTTTAATGAACAACATTGAACAAATTTTGCTTAATAATATTAGAATAAGTCATTTTATTTTTTCAGGTGCGATAAAGACTATTTTAATCCCTTAGACTTATCAAGTTTTCTTCTTATACCCTCAGAGGTATAAGTCTGAATAAGGTTGTCACAATGTTTAAGGTGTTAGTAATTCCTGATTTGTTGGCTAGTGAGTGTCGTCCTGTAATTTCTAAACTTAAAGTATGCAAATTACCGCGTGTGAAGTCGTTCGGGCAGTGGCACTTGTCGATGACGGGCGTAGTGTGCGCTATGCTGCTCGAGCTATCGGAAAACCAGAAAGTACGGTTCGGAGAGCAATAAAAAGGTATAGAGAGACAAATTCATTCTCCAGACGCGTTGGTTCAGGACGACCGAGAACTACAGGACCTCGAGATGATCGGTTTTTGCTGCTCACCTGCCTCCGAGATCGTCATTCTACTGCAGTCCAGCTGGCTCAGCGTCTCAGGAGCGTTCGTGACAGAGCTGTAAATCCACAGACAGTGATACGACGGTTAGTAGAGTTTGGATTAAAAGCAAGAAGACCAGTTCGGGTGCCGCAGCTAACAGCACGTCACCGAGAACTCCGTTTACAGTTTGCAAGAACTCACGAGTATTGGAATGAAGGCGACTGGAGGAGGGTCTGCTACGTTTCTGGACTCCCGCTTTTCTAAGGCGGGTGGGGGTTACCAGAAACGGCATATATCTAATTGATATTGTAATTAATGTACTTAATTCGCCTTAATGTAAATTGGATACTTTTCCAAAGGTGACGTGTTTACCAATTCCATATTATTCTAATAAACCTGTGGCATAGGGTAAATGATAATAAATAAACAAATCTAAATTGAACTATATCTTTAATTTTATTGACCCATAATGTAAATTATTTATACCCCCTTTAATATATCATATAAACATATTTTACTAGCTCAAATTAGTTAATGGATGCTGACTGGCAATTTAACTTTATTTAAATAAATACTAACCACACAATATTACAATCAGTACCGTATATGTATTAACCTTGTCTGGTGGGCACTCTCTGGTGTTGTCTCTGGCCTATCTGCTGGATCAGTCCCTGCCATCTCTGACTCAGCACAGCATCCCATCTCGGTCTCCTTCGGAAATCTGGACTCTGCCACTCCTGCCTATCTGGTCCTCTGCCCTTCTCGTTCCACTCACCCCCTCTTGGCACACTCCCCCGACCTCTGTCCACCTCCGAACCCACTCTCCACCCGAACTCTTCACTCGACTCCTCTCGACTCTCCCTCGAACTCCTCGAGCCTCCTTCTTCACCGTATAAGTCCTCTTTCCCCCACTCTCTTCAGACTTCTTCTGATTGGCTGGCTGGTTGGTTCCAGACTTCGTCTGATTGGCTGGCTGCCTAAAACCTCCCTTCCTTTCCATATTCAACGTGTTTCCCAGCGGCCTCTTTGCCGGCGCAAAACCAGGGTTTATGGCCACAAATTTCTCTAACAATCTTCTTAGGTATTTCCCTGGATGTTTGTCGGCAGCATTGCCGGTCCTAAGCTTTGCTTATTTTGAATCTCTAACAGAAGGTTTATGGCCCCAATAACTTACAAGGTGGTATTTCCAAGACCTAGCCGCCTTCAGGTAAAACTGACCACCGGGTTGACCATATACAGTACTTTACATATTTCGATATTAAATTATTAATTCAATTTACTTTTCTTATCATGGCAGCATCCACAATACATAGCATTCTCCTAGTGTCAAGGGAAAGAAAAATTAATAAACGTATGTTTATTGATTTTTCTTTTAACATACTTTCTAAAATATTGTTAATATAATCAGCCGTAAAGTAAAATCCTATCTACAAAATTAACTGTTCAACATCGAATAAAACAAAATGATATAAAATGAACATACAACATACAAAACATTACTTAAAATACAACATATAAAATAGTTACAAAAATGAATAGAACAAAACCCTTTAGTAGAACAAGATACGATAATAAATTTACAATTGCTACAATTTACGTAACAAAAACTAAAATAAAACAGTTCTCAATATAAGTTTTCTGTGTACTATTTAAAAACATTTTAACTTCAACGTTCAAAACTAAATTATAATAAAAGTACAGAATGGTTGTAGAATATATCAAAATTTATGATCTTATACTTAATTAACTTCTTATTTACGATATTTATAAATTAGTAACTTTTTAACTTTTAGTCTTTGAACTTATCTATATCAGTATTAAAATTCACATATTAAGTATTCACATGATAAAATCTTATTTTTCCAAACGATTGCTAGATAACTTATATAGTGATCAGAGTTCTTCTGTCTTTATTTCACATCCTGAAACACTTCTTAATTCACAAATAACAAAAACAAGTAGCATAATGTTTATACAGTAACATGTTATTGTGTGGCAAGCATTTTCAAAAATAAAAAAGATTCTACTATTTGGGATTCTTTCCCACTCTAGTTTTAAAAATCATTTTTGTCAGGAATCTTTATATTTTAAATAAATGTTTAATTTCAATTATTTTCAGGGTTAATTATTATAACGTCTAATTCGGTATTTTTATTTCCTTTCTTAATAGCACGCTGACAAAAACAACGGCGAACCTCCTAATTTCACAAAAATCGGTTGCCCTAGTACCATCTTGGGTTTTTTTTTTTTTTTTTTTTTTTTTTTTTTTTATGTCACAATCCAGGATTAAGTATTTACACATTCTATTAAATGAATCTCAGTTCTCAGATAATTACTATATTACAACATTACAATTTTTATCATGACTCTGGCAAACGAACAGTGTATTCAAATCACAATTTTTATTTATCAGTTATTAATTAATAAGTTTTGCTGGGTCATATTAATTACAAGTTTTAATATTTTTCCTTTATTTAAAATAATTTTATCTCTGTAACGAAATCTGGTTCCTATTTATGGCCACTTAAGATTTTTAATTTTCCTATCCGGATGTTCGGATCAATTACACTATGAGCCCCATCAATTTTCTAACACTGTTTTACAAATGGATCAGTAAAAATGTTGCCTCAGTATTCTGGGCGTACTTGAAGATTTCAGTATCTTCTCACAAAATAATCTCAGGGATACCTGGAGGCGCTACGGCTGCTCCACATTGAGGGTTTTTCCCTACTGGACGCAATTAATACAATAACCCGACTTCAGGGGTGATGGAGGACCTCTGTCTACTCCAAAGTAAAAAAGTACAATAATTGCTGACAATAATCCAATTAGGATATATAAAATGCAAAACTTGATCCAAGTTATTTAAATGTTATTATTGGGGGTTGCTCATAGCGACTAGACGATTAAGGCAATTTAAAATTAATAATTATTACCGGTTTTTCGATAATAAAAAGTTTCAAACAAAAATTTTAATTTTCTCATTTATATGTACTTTGTCGTATATTGCATTTTGCATTAATTAATCAAATCTCGATTGGTAAAATAGATTTCAATTTTTATTATTTTATTTTGAATCTAGTGAATTTAGTCTGAGATCCACTTAATTGAACTGTATGAAGTTAAGAACCTAAACCTACAAATACCTAAGCTTAAAATAGTATCATCTATTTACAAAAAATATTTACAATTATATGTACAAAAATTATTTACATTGATCCAGAACGGGTTTACCTGACGACGGTTCGCCAGGACCCTTTAGCTCGTCAACGGAAGGGACGCTAGATGGAAACCCTTTTTATCCCCTGGACTGGGATAAAGACTACCGTGTCTTATTATAACACCGTATGCGTTTCTTATTTACATGGTTCAAGACCAAATAATCCATGTAATAGTCATATAGTAAAATAATCAAAGTGATAGGCTTAATAGGCGAATCCCTAAAATAAATATTTGCTTCAAACCTGTCATGAAAATTTCGGTATTTTAACGGGGATTTCCCCATAAACATACTTAATGAGTTTAAGTGATCTCCTGGAGGCGGCTTATTAGGGTTTAATAATTTTATAAATTCTAGGAGGCTTAATTCATTTTTTATCTCCATAGGTCGGTCCTTCTCTTCATCTTCAACCTTTTCTTGGGACCTATCAACTACTTCACGAGTCTGACAAGATTCAAGAGTTTCAACCTGAGCTTGAGGGATTGGCAAATTCTCTTGAATGGTTTCTTCTTGAAGATTCTTCCTTTCATCTTCAACTTTAAAGAGAACCTTATCTTGCCCGTCGTAATTAGTCTCTATGTCACCCCTTTCAGATTGAACATTATAAACAGGTTTTTCCCTTGGAGATTCGTCGCTAATAATTTCTGTATACTTAAGAGCAGGCATCTCGTACGGTCCAGGTTTCACAGAATTGGTGACAGGAGGTTTATCAATACAATTTTCCACTGATATATTGGGCATATCTTCTGCACTCTCATTGATATCCTCATTTTCAGCTCGGGGTGGTTTCTGTTTTTCCTCATCAGGTTTAGTGAAACTTTTTGCAGATGCTTCCAACTTCAGATTTGTTGTTTGAAAAGCTTCATTTATTTCTTGTAGGTGTTTATTATGCTCTTCAATTATTCCCTTTAGCTCTTTATGTCTTTCTTCTTGATTTTTCTGCATCTCTTTTATTAGCTGCCATAACATTTCTTCTGGGCTGAGGCCATTTTCTTTTGTTTTCTCTCTGGTCTGTGGCTGAGTTGCTTCTGGGTGTGGGATCGCTATTCCTTCAGCCAACCCCGTATTCGGCTGTGGTAGTTCCTCTTTTTCTACCCTCAAAGCCATATCAAAATATCGTGCGCGTATATTATCCCTTTAATATCTATTGAAACCTCCGCGGTAGGGTTAAACGCAAGCACTGATTAAATATAACACAAAAAGCAAGCCACTTATTATAAGACCGTACAACAAGAAGTATATGGACACACATCACTACTTTAACACTAAGGCAAGAGAACACGAGAAAACGAAGCAAAGATTTAAAGCAAAATTCTGGAGAATTTTTAGTTAAATTAAAGAAATCATCAAACCTTCTAATATTCACCCTTATGCCACTTTGTATAATTTAACAAGAAACGTCATCTAATGATATAAACAAATTGGTAAGTACGTCCCCACAAGGGATGCCATTTTAATTGCTACGTTTCTGGACTCCCGCTTTTCTAAGGCGGGTGGGGGTTACCAGAAACGGCATATATCTAATTGATATTGTAATTAATGTACTTAATTCGCCTTAATGTAAATTGGATACTTTTCCAAAGGTGACGTGTTTACCAATTCCATATTATTCTAATAAACCTGTGGCATAGGGTAAATGATAATAAATAAACAAATCTAAATTGAACTATATCTTTAATTTTATTGACCCATAATGTAAATTATTTATACCCCCTTTAATATATCATATAAACATATTTTACTAGCTCAAATTAGTTAATGGATGCTGACTGGCAATTTAACTTTATTTAAATAAATACTAACCACACAATATTACAATCAGTACCGTATATGTATTAACCTTGTCTGGTGGGCACTCTCTGGTGTTGTCTCTGGCCTATCTGCTGGATCAGTCCCTGCCATCTCTGACTCAGCACAGCATCCCATCTCGGTCTCCTTCGGAAATCTGGACTCTGCCACTCCTGCCTATCTGGTCCTCTGCCCTTCTCGTTCCACTCACCCCCTCTTGGCACACTCCCCCGACCTCTGTCCACCTCCGAACCCACTCTCCACCCGAACTCTTCACTCGACTCCTCTCGACTCTCCCTCGAACTCCTCGAGCCTCCTTCTTCACCGTATAAGTCCTCTTTCCCCCACTCTCTTCAGACTTCTTCTGATTGGCTGGCTGGTTGGTTCCAGACTTCGTCTGATTGGCTGGCTGCCTAAAACCTCCCTTCCTTTCCATATTCAACGTGTTTCCCAGCGGCCTCTTTGCCGGCGCAAAACCAGGGTTTATGGCCACAAATTTCTCTAACAATCTTCTTAGGTATTTCCCTGGATGTTTGTCGGCAGCATTGCCGGTCCTAAGCTTTGCTTATTTTGAATCTCTAACAGAAGGTTTATGGCCCCAATAACTTACAAGGTGGTATTTCCAAGACCTAGCCGCCTTCAGGTAAAACTGACCACCGGGTTGACCATATACAGTACTTTACATATTTCGATATTAAATTATTAATTCAATTTACTTTTCTTATCATGGCAGCATCCACAATACATAGCAGGTCTTATTTTCAGATGAGTCCAGATTTTGTCTTCGCTCACCAGACGGACGCCAGAGATTCTGGAGGAGGACTGGTGAGAGGTTTTCTCATTGCACGGCCACAGAACAAAGAAATTTTTGGGGTGGCTCAGTTATGGTATGGGCTGGCATTTCATTAAAAGCAAAAACTGAGCTATACATTTTAGAGAGGCGATCTCTGACAGCCCATGTTTACATAACAGAGATCCTCCAGGACTATGTTGTTCCATTTGCACCTTTTATTGGGGATAATTAATTTTTATGCATGACAATGCAAGACCTCATGTGGCAAGATGTGTTTCTGAATATCTCGAGGAGGTCGGAATCCAAATTATGGACTGGCCCCCATGGAGCCCTGACATGAATCCCATAGAACATGCATGGGACGAACTTGGGAAACGAGTTAGGTCCAGAGATCCTCCCCCTGAAACCCTAAATGACCTCAAGATCGCCTTAAGAGAAAAATTGGAGAATATGGGAGATGACGTCATCCGAAACTTAATAATGAGTATGCCCAGGCGTATACCAGCTTTATTGGATGCCAGAGGAGGAAACACACGCTTCTGACCATCTGGCCGTTAAAAAAAGTTAAGAAATTTGGTTGAGTTAATTGGTCAAATTATTTATTGTTGTCATTTTTGTTGATTTGTTAATACTTTTTTTGTTAAAAATTTTCTAATAAATGTTGTTTTCTTCTAAAATTAACATAATTGTATAAAAGATACAAATATAGTTTGTTTTATTTATTTAAGTACCTAAAAATCCAAATTTTCTAGGTGCGCCACTTTTTTTGTAACTGAGTGTATATGTGACAGCCAAAATTTTATTAGCAGTATTATGAAAATAAAAACTTTTATTTATTAATAAAAAGATCAATTTTACTTAAGAGAGTAAATACGCGATGCTCAAATTTTTGAAGCATCGGAGGTGTGTAAAAATATGGTATAAGATAATAGACTATATTATAGGTGGGCCATTCCACGTCAAATCATCCAGCCAAAGTTCAAAATTTTACCTCCCCCCCTCAGATTTTGATAAAAATTTACAGGTATTAAGTAATTAAGATTTTTGCCTATGGCATTTTTCGATGACTGTTTTACAACTTGGAAAAAATCTAAATTTTTATGTTGAAGAATTTTTTTTTTCCATGATGGAAAATGATCTCTCTAATATTTATGGTATCATCCGATTCTGTATGAAATGCAGAATTAATGAATACATTTTGAAAGCTCCAGTTCAATTAATGCCCATTCTACAGAGGAAAGTTTTAACACCTACAAGTTGGTTTTGAGCTCAAGTCGTCATCGGAACTTCAAATATCTCAAACGTTCAAATGACCATAATTCTGAAACTACTCGTTGGAATTGGGTAAAATTTGGCATTTTTTCTTATTTCTGTATGTACTTAATACCTATAAATTTTCATCAAAATCTGAGGGGGGGAGGTAAAATTTTGAACTTTGGCTGGATGATTTGACGTGGAATGACCCAGGTATATTTTATTCTAGAAACTTTTGTTCCATAATAAATTTTTGAAAACAATATAAAGCGATTTTAGAGGAACAGTAATCGTTCTTGATTTCAAGAAAGGCATAAGAGACGTAAATACACCTATCGATTCACCTTCACGATGTATTTGCCAAAAGCAACTCGTAGTAAAAAACAAGAAAGCAGTCAAAAAAACTCGACTGTTGATGAAATTAGTCCCTTCATAAATAAATTAGCAATTATGAATCGAAAAGTGCTGAGAACTACCAAATTTTGCTATACAGATACTCTATAACTGAAGGAGATATACAAATATACGTATATACTTGAATGCGGAAAAATGTGTGAAGTTGAGGATTGGCGTTTACATATTATCGAAACACGTCGATTTCTAATCTAAGTAAGTTCGTAAGTGAAAGTTGTGTGTTGAGCGCATCGCACCAGATTTTTACTTTTAAATATCTTCTTATTAATTTCTAAAAAAAGAAGAGAAACACTAAATAAGATTATATCTTCTAAATTATTACATTTAAATTAGAAGTTGGAGGAACCCGAAATGCTACAGATTCAAATCAAAAGAGAAAAAAAATTTCAGTAGTAACCTTGTCATAACAAAGGGAGATCAAGTTGCATCAAATGGTGGTAATAGGTTTTGTTCTTTTAGACTCAGATGCTAAAACCAATTTTCGACCTTGGCAGTTTCCCCCCACCGGGTCACTCATAGCATCCCAAAACCTTTTTTTTCCTTTTAACCACGAAGAAGCACAGTTCTGACAAGAGTAATGTTCTATAAAATTTTAAACTGGATTAAATTCGCCTAAATTCAAGAACAAAATTGTTTCGGTAGACTAAATTGCTTCTGAGATAGAAATTTTAAAATCGCGTATTCCCAAGGTCATTAAAATCATTTGTCTTCTATCGGCATTATGATAGCTAGATGTTCTTTCCATTTTCTAAGGGCCTTTATACATAGTCATTTTTTGACACGGTCTCCAGCTGACGTATGGTTGTAATCTAGCAGACCAAATCTCCCTCCTCCTCCGCTGCTCCCTTCCTAAGTGTTAAATTGAATAAATTTTATTTCACAGACTTCTTTCAGACAGGTTATTGAAGATATCAAGACAATTGCATGTGGCAAAAATGAAAATAACTTAAAAATTTCAACTTCGATATGTCAAACTTTTATTTGCTATGTCTCAGAAGCTATTTAGTCTACTTACCTACCCAGTTTTGGATTTAAATCTAAGCGAATTCATTCTAGTTTAAAAATTTGTGGAATAGATTTTGTCAAAAACGCGCTTCTTCTACGAGTATTTTCCAATTTTTGTAATGAACCGCATTTTTTGAATAATTTCAAATAGTACTTGTTTTTTCTTGACAATATTTTTTTGAGTTAAAATTAAAAAACAGATATTTCTTTATTTTTTTTTACCACAAGACTTAATTTACATTAAGGCTGGCTATCTAGCTTGCAAAATAAATTAAAATAAACAACAACCTTTTTTTGAAAAAAAAAAAAAACAGTCAATCTTTTAGTCAACTTATTGAATCATATATTGAGTAATATTATATTTACTGGAAGAGCTGTAATCATCAATAAAGTTTTTGGAGATATAAACCATCTCTATCTATCCCTTTTCACAATATATCGTCAAAAACGTTCTAAAACTCGAGTATTCAGCGGCGTGCCTGGGGAACGGTTTAACTTCCGCGGGGACCAGCCGTATTGCAAAGTGAGGGCTGGGATTCGAAGAAATAAATAAAACTACCCAAGGAGATTATCACTCACTCAAATTTATTTTAACCTGAATGAGTTTATTTTATAATTTAACACTTCTTATAGGTAATATTTAATTTGAGTGGGCAACGGTAAGTATACCAACTTAAATTATATACCTAGTTATATATTGATACTAAAATTAGTATTTAATACATATGAAATATAAAATATGAAAATATATGAAATAAAAAAATGAAATATTTATAAAGACAAAATTATGTGTTTAAAACCTTAGTATATATTGAACCCAATATTAAACTTGTGCCATTTTAGCAACCGGAATTGCATGGGTAAACATGGTGATAGGACACCCTAAGTGAGGAGTGGTGACATCATCAGATGGGAAAGAGAAAAATGAAGGGTTTATGGAAGCCGATTTATCATACCGTTATGATGTTGGATTCTCGGAGTAGTAAGGGTTGATCTTCGCCATAACAACTTCCTATATGTATTACCGCCTTTTATTATTTATAAAATTAAAAAAAAAAAAAAAACTCGCGACATTTCTTAGTAACTTCTTGACAAAATTACTGTTAAACGTGGATTGTTATAATGAAAAAAAAAAAAAAAAATAAAAGATAGAACAGGTAAAAATCTGAAATGAATATCATTAATTTTATGTAAGTATTTATGTATATTATGTATCATCTCATTGGTTAAAATTGGGAACATCATGTTGGATTGGATGCACATTAATTAGTTTAATATTAATTTTAAAAAGTTTATTCGAATGCGCTAAATTCAGGGACCGCCAATTCAATTTAAGGACCACCATTAACAACAGATAAGGGGTCTCTTTTACTTTATCCACACCAGTTACTTATCTGTAAAAGAGTGATTTATCATAATATTAGATTAATACTATTGAAGAACAGATGATTAAAGTAATGTATTTAGCAAGCTTCAAATGTAAACAAAAATGATAGTTTAATATATAATTCGTTATTTAATTATTCATTTAGGGGTTCAATATGTTTTTATTGATTTTATAATACAATCAAATATATCCTCGATCTTGTATCTTCTTCTGTAAACAAACTCACATAGGTATATGTCTAGAAAGGATCTTCTGATTCCACATTCAATTTTGTTTAATAAGGGAGCACGAGACAGTCGTGCCAGATTCATTATTAACAAAAATAACTCTAGCATTTCTTAAAATTTAGGGGCAATAGGTAGGTAACCTTTTACATGTAGGTATGATAAATCTATAATAATATCAAACAGTAACTGGTGTGAGTAAAGTAAAAAAGACCCCAGATAAGTTGTTTGCTGAGGAAGATCCCAAAGGTTCTGTAACTACGAGAGCAAAAACATTATTGGTGAAGATGTGGTGAAGAAGCTCAACAGCTTTAAGATGTGATCCACCAGCGGGTCAGTGAATGATTCTTCTTCTTTCTACCGCAGAATAAGGCACGTGCCTAATCTCACCTTTTGTTCTCGTGGATCTTTCTAATTTTGAATATATTCGGAGGTGAGAAAAAAAAAATATATCGATAATTTTATACTGTTTTTAAATTTGCTTACGAAAATTACTGCCGCGAAGGCTTGAAAGGTGAGAAAAAAAACTAAGGCAACTATAAAAAAGATAGGTGTATATGTAACTAAACTTGCTTAACTACAAATATTATAAAAAATCCTCCGGTAACTATATGTTGCTTTAATCCGATTTTATTTGAAGAGATAACGTCTGCCACTGTTCGTCCCTTGTTTCTTGAGACCCTCCTGCGGCACATCCAGCCTCTATAAAGTGAGCACTCTTAGTTGAAAATCAATGGGAAAATACCTTACTGTTGAACGTGAACACGATCAAATCACCTTGCACAACCGCCGCTCCAGGAACAGCACTTCCTTACACAGTACTGAACCGGATTCTTTCAAGGGCTACAGTGGGCTAAAGTTTTTATCCTTTCTTACAGTACCTGGTTATTTTTAGTTTTCTTATTCCAGAGGCCAGCACCAAATGGTACATCAGTGATTATCTTATTTTAAAAATATTGAACTTATTGAATAACAATCACCATAACTTCAAAATAATATAATATGAAGGTAAATTTTGAAGCTAAGGAAGCACTAATACTAACTAAATATTATTATAAATAGTGTAATTCTAAATAAATGTTTTGTGATAAAAAATAAAAAATACAATTCTGACTTTGTAGGAGTAATAAAAGTTCCTTTCATTTCTTTATTACAATTAATTTTTCAGAGGTGAGAAATAGTCAACTGTAATTCTTTACGATAGGTTGATTGATTGTAAGGATTTTCAATAAAAACAGTTTAATTTTGAAAAGCCAACGTTTCGATTCCACTTGTGGATCTTCATCGTTGCTACTGAGTTCAGAGTAATACAAAGACTCATTCTTTGTATTAATGTAACGGGTTCGAGACGTTGGCTTTTCAAAATAAAAATGTTTTAACTGAATCCTGACAATCAATCAACCTATTAATTTTTTATGCATGATTCTTTCAAAGTGCACACACATATATATAAATATTTTTACTTTCACTTACCTATATATGTAATATATAGTAAGTGGAAGTATTGCGATCGTGAAAAATTTCGACTTCCGGTTTTCAACGGAAATACACGTTTTGGGGTCCCCTGAGTCCAAATGACCAAGTCCCACGAAATGGTCTGTGTGTGTGTGTGTCTGTGTGTCTGTGTGTCTGTCTGTGTGTCTGTGTGTGTGTGTGTGTGAACAGACTAGCTCAAAATCTATAAACCGTGGGAACCTGAAATTGGATATTTAGTGTAGGTATATGCCCGCGATGTGACAGCAAAAATTTCATCAAAATTGCTCAAAGGGAGGGGGTACTTTACTTAATAACTTTTTAGGTTTTTTTCGATTTTCTCAAAAACGGCTCTAACGATTTTGATTAAACTGAGTATTTCATCTATTTATAGGCCCGAGATATGACTGTAAAAATTTCATCAAAATTGATTAACCAGAGGGGGGACTTTACTTAATAAATTTTGTAACATTTTCACGTGTTTTTTTTATTTACTCTAAATCGGCTTTAACGATTTTGGTCAAACTGGGTATTTGATGTATTTATATGCCCGAGATATGACTGTGAAAATTTCATCAACATTGATTAACCGGAGGGGGGACTTTACTTAATAAATTTTGTAACATTTTCACGTGTTTTTTTTATTTTCTCAAAAACGGCTCTAACGATTTTGATTAAACTTAGTATTTGATCTATTTATATGCCCGAGATATGTCTGTAAAAATTTCATCAAAATTGATCAACCGCAGGGGGCACTTTACTTAATAAATTTTGTATCATTTTTACGTGCTTTTTTTATTTACTCAAAAACGGCTTTCTCGATTGTGACCAAACTGGGTATTTGATGTATGTATATGCCATATATGTGATAGCCAACATTTCATCAAAATTGATCACCCGAAGGGGGGACTTTACTTAATAAATTTTGTATCATTTTCACGGGGTTTTTTATTTACTCAAAAACTGCTTTAACGATTAATAAAAATAAGATATGAATGTAGAAAAATGTGTGACTTTGGGAAATGATATTTAACAATACACGTCAATTTCTTATCTAAGTAAGCTGGTAAGTGAAAGTTGTGTGTTGCGCGCACGCACCAGATTTTTATACATGTATATATATATATGTTTACCGTAATCGTATGGGGTAGAATATTTTTTCCTTCTCTTGATATAGTTTGTTTAATTTTTATAGTTAATGAGTCACAACTCAGACATATTTATGATTTTGCTTAGAAAAAATCTTGTATTTAATCAGTTTTTAAATAATTTAAAAAGTTAACTCTCTATGAAAAATGACTGATATAATCAACATCTACGATTTTTATTAATTTAATCGTATTTGTAAATTAAACTATAATAAGCAACCATATCACTTTTGATGAAATTTCGACGACCAAGTCATAAGTGAACAGTGGACAAGATACATTAAACTTCTCAATTAGTGAAAACTAACTTAAGGAGAGTTTGGAGCCATAGCCCTTCAACGTGTGAGGTGTTTAAGGCTTACTTACTTTGGGATCAGTTCCTGGCCAAGTTTAATGGAAACTAAGCATGTGGCTTGAAATCGAATCCCTACTTGGTTTACTTGCTGAGGATCGTGTTATTTTATTCTAACTAATAAATAGCTTAGTCCAAAGGCGGCACTGAGGAAGGAATTAATCTGCAACATCCCGAGCGGGTTACATTGTACATTGTACGGATTATGCATACACAATAGTGCCTAGCTAATTCCGCCCGCTCCTAACACCCTCAGGTAGAACGGAAACACCCATTTATAACTACTGATACCCTCCTGGAGCAACGTTATCTTCCTACTTAAAGCACTGGAGATTCCATTCCCACAGCCATAATTAAACCAAATGTCTGGATGACAAAGCTAAAATATGGTTCATTAGATTTACATTTAATTACTCGAAACAAGCAAAATCAAATGTACATTATACGAAAAAAAAAAATGCGAGCAATTTATGAATAAAATACCACTTTAGATTACTCGATTTCGTCAAAAAGTTGTAATAACTCACGTATATTGTTCGTCTAATTCATTATCGCATTATTTAAAGTGTTTTTACACGAACTATCTTCCGATTTTTAGTGATCTCTGTAAAAGACGGCTTTTCGTGAAACATTTTAACAATCGGATAAAGCAGGTGACAGATATAAAGGAAATGGAAAGAAGAAACTGGAATTGTATTTCCTGAAAATTCGCTTATTTTGAGTTAGACCAGTGTTGCTATGGATAAGAGACATATCTACCTCTAATATCCAATAAGGGTTTCTTGCGGCTTGTTTGTTTATTGCTAGCCAATTCAATGAAAGCCACGCACATACTTCCTTACTTCCATTTTTTCCAACCCAGGAGACTGTTACAAATTAGTTTGTTTATTTGTTATATCACATTATACATGCGGGGAGTGCAAATAATGCACTTTGGTAGTGCACATAGAGATTACTGTCAACGTGTTATTGGAATAAAAAAACAGTACCTGCATTCAAAATTAGAGCCTGGATCATTATCACAATGTACACATTAATGGTGTTAGCAATTTATGGATTGATATCGAGTGCATTCTACACTATCTTACAGTAAATACTGATATTTAGATAAGATTCAATATTTTGTGCTGTTTTTGCTGATACTTATGTGTACTTACAAGTATTGCTCTTTCATATTTTATTGAACAAAAATACCTATACCTAAACTGTATTTACAATTAATTAAATATATTTAAAAAGTGAATATATATGAACATGTACAGTTGTGTATTTAAATAATAGGGAAAATATGGGAGTTGGCTGTCAGCCGTGTTAGAGTGCAGATCGTGTCCTCGTTTAAGTGTTGCTACAGTGGTTACAACTGGTCGTAATTACTAAATATTCATACCAGTGATATAATCAGTGAAGAAAAAAAAATTGAAATAGTTGAGAGTGTTGGATTTGAAACAGGAAAGATACCCGTTCCAGCAAGTTCAATACGTCATCGGTGAGTGGAGATAATTATTTTTAGTTAGACTCTAATTCAAGAGAACATTTTCTCCTTTTATTCTATTTATCTTTTTTCTCTTTCATACTCCAAACAATAAAAAAAAAAAATAGAATGACGGTCACAAACGAAGACATAATGTCCGCTATCACTGAAATGAATCAAAATATTGAAAAAAATAATGCAATCAATTCCCAGCTTATAAAAGAACTTGAAGCGTTGAGAAAAACAAATAACGACTTGGTAAATAAAACTAATAGACTAGAAGAAGAAGTTAAATTTTTGAAGAGAGAACTACGAAAAAACATATGTATATAATATAATCCACAATATTGTACCCTCTGAAAGGAAAACACTCTAGATAAAGTTAATGAAGCACTCAAAAGTGCAGATTTATCTATTCCAGACTACGCGATCAGTAACTGTTATAGACTTAAGAAAGGACCCATACTAGTCGCTCTGAATAATTATAGATTAAAAGAGGAAATTTTCAGACACAAAAAAGTACTAAAAAACAAAAATATATTTATCACGCACGATAAAACTCCTGAAGAAAGAGAAATAGGGAAAAAGATCTATACAAGTCTTATAAAATTGAAAGAGATTGATGCAAATGCAACTTATAAAAAAGGATTCTTCAAAATAAGGGGCTCCTTTTACCGGCTCAGCGAAATTGAAAACCTTTTCAAGGAAAACCAAACAGAAATTACCAACACCCTTACGGAATCTCAAAAACAAATAATATCACCGAATCCAAAAGAATCTGAGCAAACTCTCAAAAAAAGAAAAACAGAAGAAAAATTAGACAAGTATAAATTTCGTGAAAGAAGTTTATCTATACCAACAGAATTATTGAAATCGTCCTGATATCAGTATCCCTGAAAGGCATACCTCACATGGAATTAAACAAAGGATCACCAACGGTATTTGTCAACAGCACCACCAGTTTAAAGTAACCTATTGGAATGTAGAAGGTTATAAACATTTTTATGATTTAACATATCATTATATTTCCTCCTTGTTTGATTGCGAAGTAATATGCTTACAAGAAACATTTCTTATAAATGACAATATTGTTCTACCTCTATATTTTGAGGATTATATAGTATTTAATTCGAGAGCAATTAAAAATAAATCAAAAGGAAGAGCCAGTGGTGGCTTATTAACTCTTGTAAAAAAACTTCCAAACATGAAAGTACATGTAATCCATTCTAGTAATCTATGGTTGTTTGTAGAAATAGAATTAGAAAGCGAAAAACTTATAATTGGTAATATATATTTTAACCAAACTTTTAATACCGACGAATTTATCAATTTGTTTGAAGAGGTACTGGGAGAAATAAAAAACGATCTTACCCGGCAATACATGATACTAGGGGGGGACTGGAACGGTAGATTCGGAAATTTGAATCAATCAAATGAAAATTATTTGTTTGAAGATACAAAACTGACAGAGGTTAGGCAATCGCAGGACAGTGTCACGAATTCGAGAGGGAAAAAAATTGTTAAGCTTTTAGAAGACTGGGAATTTGTTATGATAAACGGTAGGTGTAAAAGCGACGAGATAGGACAATTCACTTGCCATACCTACAACGGCAGCTCAGTAGTAGACACGGTATGGGTTAACTTAAATATGATGGCGTTCGTTAATGATTTGGTTATAAGGCAAATACCGGAAGTGTCGTCTCACATGCCGCTCCTTCTCGAGCTTAGCCTTCCGCTCTGCCTGCCTAAAACTTATAGCCGAGGAAATAGTTCCCTCATAAAACAAGTGTTTAATTGGGATAATAAAAATATTGAAACATTTCTTGATTTATTAAAACAATCACCCAATATATATTACTACTCTAAGAGTGTTTCGGATACGTATGAAAACTTCAAAAATACAATCACCACCGTAGCAACTAACTCAGAAATTTCAAAAACCAAAACAATTATACTTGGTATAAACAATAGGAACAAGTATTGGTTTGACGCAGACTGTAAAATGAAAAAAAAAAAAGTCCGTAAAAAATATAAATTTTTTAAAAGGCAACCATTTTCAATAGAGAATTTAAGAGCATTTATAACAGCTAAGAAAATATACAAACAGTTATTAAACGATTCTAAAAAGAAATATTCTAGATCAATAGTTGATCAAATTTCGGAAACAAAAAATAACAAAGAATTTTGGCAAACCATAAAGCGAATTAGGAAACATAAAAATTTTCAGTTAGAAATACCAATTGCAATATATGAAAAATACTTTAGAAATTTTTATTCCTCCTCAATTAATAGTATAAACACCGTGTTTAATTTTACCGACCAATTTCATGACAGGAATATAACTTTAGAAGAATTGCAAACAGCTATTCGCCACATGAAAGAAACAAATCTGCGGGCATTGACGGGATACCTTATGAATATTATAAATTATTAACCCCTCAATGGGGGCATTATATTCTTAATCTCTTTAATACGGTCTACGAAACGGGAAATACTCCGAAAGGATGGTCTAATATTATAATAAAACCTATTTTTAAAAAAGGCAATAAAGATGACCCAACAAATTATAGAAACATAGCATTATTAAATACAATAACAAAAATATTCACGTACATTATAAACAGCAGGCTGATGGAATGGGCAGAAATCAACAACATACTACCAAAAGAGCAATGCGGTTTTCGTAAAAATAGGGGATGTCGGGACAGCATTTTCGTTTTAAGTTCTGTCATTAACATTAACCTGAGACTTAAAGGGCGATATGTTTTTGGTATATTTATTGACCTTCAAAAAGCCTTTGACACTCTAAACCGTAATAAGTTGTGGGATAAATTAAATAATATAGGAGTGAGTGTCAAAATAATTAAAACACTCAAAAAATTGTACGACAATATGGAGGCGGTCATAGAAATAAACGGGACCAGATCAAATCCGATAAAAATTACAAAAGGAGTTCTTCAAGGCGATTCAGCAAGTCCTTTACTCTTTACTTTGTACATTTCAGATATTGTAAAATATTTCCAAGACCACCAAGCAAGAGCTATAAGAGCTATAAACGGTTCTCAGGAGCTACTAATGCTATTATTTGCTGATGACATAGTAATACTTGCGGATTCATGGATAGATTGTCAAAAGAAGCTCAATATATTACAGGAATACTGTAACGAAAATTTACTGTCACTCATTACTGAAAAAACGAAAATAGTACCGTTCCACAAGGGAGGTGGGAAAACAAAAGCATTGAAACTATTTTTCTATAGAGAACAACGTATTCAAACAGTAAATAATTATCCATACTTGGGCATACAGTTTAGTTCGTCCGGGAAATTCCTTCAAGCCACAAATTCTGCAATTCAAAAAACCAAAATTTCCATAGCAACAACCCTGACCACTTTACAAGATAGTAAATCAGAAAACTGGGACTCTAAATATCTTCTATATAATTCTCTCATACTGTTCAGAAATATGGGCCCCTCAATATTGTTCAAATTTGGAAATAATAACAATGAAATACGTCAAACTAATCTATAAATGGCCTAGAAATACTCCGAATTATATAGTGCGACTGGAAACCGGTGTAAAAACAATAGAAATAGAAATAGTCAAGAAAATATACAGATGGTGGATCGCTTTATTAAAAATGCCCGAAGACAGACTGCCACGTATTTGTTACAATAGATTAAAAGAACTGGACCATAACAACAACATGATAAATAACCGGTACTTACAACTAAAAACAAAACTAACCAAAGTCGGATCTGCAACAATCTTGGAACATAATAAACCTAATCCTGACCATGCCCAACTGTATTTTAAATACATAATAAATAGATTTGAGAACCACTTTTTCTGTAACGACATAAATTCGAAATATAACTCAGAATACAGAAATATTATTAGCTTTAATCAAGGAGAACAATATCTAAACTTCAGAACTAATATAAACAAACAAAGATTAGTAAGTCAGCTTAGAATTGCCAATTTAACACAACCTGTATTTTACTATAATGGAAGAACCCATAAATTAGAAGGGGAAGGAAATTGTACAATATGTAATCTTCAAAAACAGGAAAACTTATTTCATTTCTTGATAGAGTGCCCATTGTACAATGAACTCAGAAAACATTTCATAGTTAAATATATTAAACACGAAAATAATTCTATTTTAGGAAATACACTTACAATAGATACAATACAAAAATTAAACGATATCTATTATTACACATTGGGCAGTCTAAAAATAAGATCATTTATTATAAACGAATAAATGTACTAATATAAATTCTTAGGTCAACCATTCACACGTAATTGATATTGGATTGATGCTGATATTATTATTATTATTTTTTTTTTATTTTACTTTTTTTCTTATTCGTTATTAAATATATTGTTTTTCTATTAAGATGTATGTATATGTTAATAAGTTTTATCTATTAATTAATATTTATTTATAATTTATTTACTTCGTCTTTCTTTTCGACTTAAAGTATATTTAATTTTAATTTGTTCAAGATGGAGGCAGACCTCCTAAAACTAAAAACTATAAGCTCTTAAAGGCTTAAATGTTATTGTATATATCTCTGAATACTGTAATTCCAATTGTTTAATTTTTTATTTATAATCACTGCATTAACATTTGTATAATGTGTATACAGCCAACTCTATTTGTACGGGGATAAACCCCGAAAACAAATAAACGCATTCATTCATTCATAATAGGGAAAATAGTTCACTGAATATTATTGTACCATGAATAAACAATGAATTACAATCAAATATATGAATAATTGGATCACATTGTATGTTTGCATGAAATACAGTTTGCGCATTATTTTTATTTAATTTTAATTACATATCTCTTTTAATTTTGAAATATTTGTTCAAGAAATCTTTACGAAAAAGTTTGTTTTTATTGTTAACTTATCGACTCATAGAGATTTTGTCATATTGTGTCGCTGACCATGAACAGTGTTACGCGATCTAAAGATTTTATTTATTTTCAAAAATTATATGAAATATGCATTTTTAAACTATTGAAGAAGAATCATAGAAAAAAGGTGAACACAAACATTAAATATCTTTTTTAATCATTGAGAGCTAAGTACCAATTACCCTTTCTAAAATAAGTTAGTAAACATTTAACTGTGATCTACATATGTTGAATTGATTTACTAAGAAAATTTAATTTTACATTACACAACATGTATACTAGTTTCAAATTCTTAAAAGTGAATAAGAAAATCAAATGCACTGTCATTTAGTCAACTAATAATATGATACAACATGAATTCACTCTGGTTCCTTCAATGTTTCACTAATTTTAATTTCAGAACGAACAATTTTTAAGGTTTTAAAAATAAGATTTATTGATATAGAACGAAATTATAAAATAAATATAACAGCTATTTTATAAACAGTAAATTAAATAATTTTAAACAAATTTAGATGAAGCCCGTCTTAATTATATGTAGTCTAAGCAGGACAGCTTATTTCCCAAGGATGATCAACAAAATAGACATGTAGAGAATAGAGTCCGTATTCTAAAGTCCAGGAGTCGAAACATGCTGGCCTCGAAGGTAAGATCTGCTGAACACCAGCAAGAGGAGGACGCTCGTACCAAACTCTTGACGGACCGTCAGATGCTCTTCCGAAATCAGCGATCCCGAAGCCTACCAGGCCACCTCCTTGGAACACTGGGTAGAAGGGGAGTAGATCGCTGCAAGGTACGTTCGGCGCCATCCTATAGAAATAGTGCTGTCCCATTCTCGGGAAGCAAGCTTCTCTATTGAATCCCGAAATAAAGGTTTGCGAAGGATCAGGTTCGTTTCTTTGCACTTCTACTAAAGAACCGTTAAGGTATACCCAAAGGCCTTCCACTGTCTCATTCAAGTTTTGTCTTCCCGCAGGAGTAAGTGTTTCAGGATTAGTGAAGTAAGCCCTGAAAGCGTAGCCTGGAGTGTTCATAACATTAGTAGGCACGAATCCACCAACAGCTGAGTAATTATATGGGGAAGGATTTACGTCAGAGACATCTTGTTCCAAATAAGTTATCTGAATACCAGCGATGTTGCCATTTGGGTCGAACATCAGGCACACCCTTGGGTCATCAGGATAGCAAGCTAATGATAGCAAGGGATTGAGATTAGAGTCAGCAGGAGTCGGAACATAGTTCTGGAAGAGAGGGCTGCTTGTGGTCAAAGGGAGTTCATAAAAACCTTCTTCAGGGTTTACTGCGAATCGGGCACGGAGATCGTTGAAAGGTCGCTGAGATGAGATTTGGCTGAAGCAGCAGGCGAAGGCGATCGCAAAGAAAGTGTACTTTGCATAATCCATAAGAGAGGATATGTGATACTGAAGCTGTCAATGAAACTGAGAGGATATATACTGTAGGGAATGACGTAGATACAAGTTGAAGATAGGCAAATTTTTTTACAAGGACTCAGCTGCACTATCTCTTTTTTTATTACTTCGAAAAATTTCCATACTGTTAACTAATTAAAAAAGTTACTTCCGTTTTTTTTTTACGACCATAAACATGAAATCACCGCAAATATATAGGTGATAAATGTTGAACAATGATTTTTTTTAAGGTGTAATTTTTTTTACTTTCACTTACCTATATATGTAATATATAGTAAGTGGAAGTATTGCGATCGTGAAAAATTTCGACTTCCGGTTTTCAACGGAAATACACGTTTTGGGGTCCCCTGAGTCGAAATGACCAAGTCCCGCGAAATGGTCTGTGTGTGTGTGTGTCTGTGTGTGTGTGTGTGTGTGTGTGTGTGTGTATGTGAACAGACTAGCTCAAGAACTATAAACCGTGCGAACCTGAAATTGGGTATTTAGTGTAGGTATATGCCCGCGATGTGACAGCAAAAATTTCATCAAAATTGCTCAAAGGGAGGGGGTACTTTATTTAATAACTTTTTAGGTTTTTTTCGATTTTCTCAAAAACGGCTCTAACGATTTTGATTAAACTGAGTATTTCATCTATTTATATGCCCGAGATATGACTGTAAAAATTTCATCATAATTGATTAACCGGAGGGGGGACTTTACTTAATAAATTTTGTAACATTTTCACGTGTTTTTTTTATTTACTCTAAATCGGCTTTAACGATTTTGATCAAATTGGGTATTTGATGTATTTATATGCGCGAGATATGACTGTAAAAATTTCATCAAAATTGATTAACCGGAGGGGGGACTTTACTTAATAAATTTTGTAACATTTTCACGTGTTTTTTTGATTTTCTCAAAAACGGCTCAAACGATTTTGATTAAACTTAGTATTTGATCTACTTATATGCCCGAGATATGTCTGTAAAAATTTCATCAAAATTGATCAACCGCAGGGGGCACTTTACTTAATAAATTTTGTAACATTTTCACGTGTTTTTTTGATTTTCTCAAAAACGGCTCAAACGATTTTGATTAAACTTAGTATTTGATCTACTTATATGCCCGAGATATGTCTGTAAAAATTTCATCAAAATTGATCAACCGCAGGGGGCACTTTACTTAATAAATTTTGTATCATTTTTACGTGCTTTTTTTATTTACTCAAAAACGGCTTTCACGATTGTGACCAAACTGGGTATTTGATGTATGTATATGCCAAATATGCGATAGCCAACATTTCATCAAAATTGATCAACCGAAGGGGGGACTTTACTTAATAAATTTTGTATCATTTTCACGGGGTTTTTTATTTACTCAAAAACGGCTTTAACGATTAATAAAAATAAGATATGAATGTAGAAAAATGTGTGATTTTGGGAAATGATATCTAACAAAACACGTTAATTTCTTATCTAAGTAAGTTGGTAAGTGAAAGTTGTGTGTTGCGCGCACGCACCAGATTTTTAAGTAATCTTTCAGGTAAGTTTTATTAGTATAAACATAGAAATAGTCAGATAAGGCTTAAATAGCGAAGAAAATTATGTTCATTTAAAGTAACTTTACTTCTGTTTATTTGCCTCGCATTAACACTAGTAATAAAAAATGGTTACATATAAAGAATGAATGAAATTGACATCCCAATAATGAAGAGAAAAAAAATCCCAGTTTGAAAATTTTAATTTCCGTTAATAAAAGCAATAATGTGCGTATCTGTATGCATTATATACCGTTGGAAAGCTGAGAATTTCAAGAAGATATATGTTTTTCCTAGAACAGGAAAAACACCACTGATATTGGACCCTATAGTTAGATATGAGAGCAATGATCACGATCAGGCGGCACAGGAAAAAACGAAAGGAAAGAAATATATAAAAAGTGTATCCCTTTCCTTAAAGAAAAAAATAGCAAGGCCTTTAATTCTCGCGGAATGATTCCAAAAAGAACTAGGAGCTTCCTGGGGGACCTCAGTGTGGATATAGATGGTATAACGATATTGGCCGAAAATATAAATTTGGACTCTCTGGGTATTCTTCATTACCATATGTATGATAATTAGTAGGGTAAAAGTTTTATGAACCATTTAGAAACTTCACAGAAATCAGCTTTTTTATCTTTATAAATAATTCTAAGACATGGTAATATGGGACATCACCGTTATTCTTCCAAGCTTGCGGTACGATTATTAAATATATTCGAAGAATTTATGCTTTTATGAAAATTACTTTTTATTGGAATCAATATTCGAAAAGATATAAAAAAAAAACATAAACTAAATGATTAAAAGATTGATAGATAATTCAGTGGATAATATAATAATTCAGTGCCAGGATAAGGCCTTCCATTAACTAAGACGAAAAATTTGCTCAAGGGAAAAACAAGGGAAGGAATAAAAATCCAATTATGAGTGTTCTAAAAGAAACGGGGAAAAATAATGAAAAAGGAATATAATCATGAAAAATGTTTTCTCCAAGTGGATTTATTGCATTAGCAGGAGCCCTACGCAAAAAAAAAAATTAATTTGAGATCTAAGTATGATTACGTTATTTGTATATTTTCAGTGCTAATGGATATTGTTTTTTATTACATCAGAAATAAATAAAATACCTACATATTAATAGCTTACAAAATTGGAAGAAAAAAAAAACGCGGTTTAAATACATCTTTTTATGCTCATTTCACAAATATATACACCAAAAATAAAGCCCTAAAAGATTTATTTAAAATAAAAAAAAAAGAACTTCTAAATTAAAGAGTTATTTTTGCGCGTTTTACTGCTGTAAAAGCAATTTTTTTTCAATTGTTAAAAAAAAAATTAACCAATAGGAAAACGCTCATTTCCAACTTTCGGAATATTACAAAAGTTCTTAACTTTTTTTTTTGGCTATTTCCATTAAAACATGATCATTGGCCATCAGTTGGCCAAACCCAATAAGGTTTCCCGAAATATTCTTTCATAAGTACAATAGCATTTTTTTCCTCTTGCCATTCCAAATAAAATAAATAACCGAGTTGATGGAAGCCAACATAGACTTTAATTAACAGTAGAATATCTTTTCATAAATTGAAAAAAAAAAATAGTGAAATGAATACTTTAAGAGTTTCGTGTTCTTCATTGGTAGTAATGAAAGATTACCGTAGGAATTAAAGCAGACATCCCGAAGGCTAGCTAAAAAGTAAATGCCAATACATTCCGCCGTCCCTGGGCCTCTAAAAAGTGTGCGCTTTTAATTAAATATTTGTATGAATAATATTTGAAAGAATTCAGCCCAATGGTATCTGTATAGAATGAAAATCGTTCCGAGAATCATCCGATTCAGATATCTCGCTCCAGTAATCCCGATAATTCATCAGTCAAAATGAAAGAGCGGATAAAAACCGCAGTCCTTTGCTTCCTACTCTCGCCAATCCTGATATAGCTCTGTACATTTCAAGGAAAGGTCTAACATACTATCATAACGGCCATGATTGATATTAGGCTGCGAGACTTATCCATTTCCGCCTAACTATTTGGTCTAGAAACTCCTGTAAGATAGTAACCGGTCGGTCGATATCTTATGATATGAAAGCAAGGAGATCAAAGATAAGCGGTATAGTAGTTTGAAGCAGTAAATGATAAAGCTCTACGCAGCAATGAACACCTTAATATTATTACGCGATAGGTAAAGAAGAATGTAAGGATAGATTGAATCAACGAAAATGTTGCAAAGCTACTTGCATCAAATCAGAAAGCAGAAATATAGGAAGAGGTGGGACTTCAGGATTCAGGAATTAAGCAAGTAAACGAAAAAGAAAAAAAGATTTTCTATTAGTGCTGATTTTTTTTTTTTTAATTATTTTTATGGTTAAATACATGATACCGAAATCATTCAATTTAAAATTGCAACACGGGTCAAATTGCTGCGAGATATGAACCAAAAGTTATGTTTAGAATTAAATAGAATGATTGTTTCCTATTCTACAGCAATCTCAAAAATGTATATTATTCAGAATACCTTAATCTACGGAAAAAGGTTAAAATTATACTATATTCTTTCTTAATTATTCTCTTCTGATAAAATTATTTAAGTGAATAGTTGAATAAAGACTCTTGGAATTTAATGAATAAATGTATGTTAGCGGTAGTATGTCGATTAAATTTCACCTTTGGACAATCTGAAGCTTCTGATTACTTCACAGCAATGTGGTGATATAAGCCAGTTCTTGGAATCAATGCAGAGAGAAGGTTTATGTGGGTAGAATAAGGATTGTCACATAGCTCAGTTGGTTAGAGCTATGTAACGATGTTGCAGAGACCCGGGTTCGAATTCCGGCCATCGCCATTGTGGCAATCATTTTTATTCAGCTAACGTTTTTTGAAAAAAAAAAAAAAAAAAAAAAAAAACTATTTACCTAATCGCCTGTACTTTAAACATAATCATAATACTTTTCAGCGAAGAATGTTTGGAATGTTAAATATTTTTCGCAAATCAAATAATTAATGATTCTGAATGAAGCTTTATGTGACAAAAGTCCCGTCCTAAGCAAACAACCTTTCCGGAAATTAGGTCAAGAACAATTAGCTCTAACGAATCAATTTCCCCCTCCTAATTATGGAAATTGGGGAATTGTGAGAAAATGTGACTGGCATATTAACTTGCTGATAAATTATTAGAATCATGAGCTATTTTTATGTATTAGGTTTATTTGTCTTTTTTTTTTTCTTAATTAAATGAAAAAGTGATGATATGTTTATATTTAATGACATTTTAATAAAACAAAACAAATATTATTACTGTTTTTGTTGTTTTATTGGGATTCGCTAGGATATAACCTGCAAAATCAATATTCATTTTTTTTTTTTTAATTTAAGGGTAAAAAATAAATATTAACCTTATAACTTTCTTTAAATTGCAGTCATATTTTTTATCAAAAAATAGAAATATTTTAATTTTTCAACTTTAAATAGGTAATTACTTTACCTTGAAAAATGAAGTAAATGCTGAAAATCTAAATGTAAAAATAGAACTGGTTAAAATTTCAAGTCTTTTATAAGATAAATTGAAAGCTTATTAAGTAAAAACATGTGAATAAATGAGCATTATAGTGTTCCAAAACATTTTAAATTTCTTTTTTCGAATCATTCATAGAAACTAATTTATGATCATTTTGATACAGGAACGCCATTGAGGCAAATACGATTTAATGAACATAAAATTATCTTAATTTATTAATTTAGAATGCTATCGAAAAACATTTCGAAGCTTTGAGAATCTTTAGAAGCGGGATTTAAGCAGTGAAGTTTCTTAATGATACAGTTACCCGGGGATAGAGATGGTCAGTTATTTGCACTAATAAAAGAAAAAAAAGTAATCCGGAAAGTTTTCTTAAGTAATCCTACCTTAGCCTCCTTTAATGAAAAATAACTTCAACTCTAATTAAAGAAAATGCTCAATACAAATCCCTCCATTTGTAGATTTAATTAAATACATCAGGTACTAATTTTGTAATATCTTATATTAATTCTATATTTTTATAAAATGTATTTATTCATAAGCCCGTCTTATTTATCCGTAGAATATAAAATCTTATATTTTTCATGCACACTTATTAAATTAAATTATACTTTTTGTAATCCTATAAATTCATAGCATACGAAAGAACATTACACTAGAGGAGTTACTTCTAATCATAAATTTGAAGTTGTGTTGAGTTAATGAAGAACTGTTAATAAAAATCTTAGCGTTTCAATTCATAGAATTTATGAATTTATTTTTGTTATATAATCTGCTAGGAGAATATAGCTTTGCTGAAAGAAAGGGTGGATACTTCGGTTTTCATGGATATAATAATTTAATAAATTACTACATCATTTGGTCACCTTTCTCATTCCTGCTGATGTTCAAATTATTAGTAAGTTATTGACTGTGAAATTAAGTTTTTTTTTTAATATCTTCTTTGAATAGGGGGACGGAGGGAGCGAATAACTAATCAAAATAAAATGTATCAAACTTTTTAGAGACGATTCATTTTAATTTTGTATTTATTTGGATAACATTCCGATTAAGATTAAACAAAAGTAGAAAATAGTAAATATTCCGTTATGCTGCCTTTCTTTAGGACTCACATTAACTCTCACTATCATTACAAACCTTTAAAGAGGAAGAGTGAAGTGTGTTGTTTGTGGCTCAAATTTGAAATAAAGATGTCACCCACTTCTTTTCCATTCTTAGCACAGTCCGAAAATCTATACAAGGTGCAATAAAATTCTACATAATATGAAATGTGATCTTCCTTTTGTGCTCCTGTGGGAGTGGGAAAAAGGGGGAAACTTCTATAACTTTAGGGCTGAAAAGGAAAGTATTCGTGACAGTCATTGAGAATGGACTGTCACAAATATATTCTCTTTCAAATACCGTGTTGTCCAGATTTTATTGTACTAGAATCTTTTAAACGTAACGGCGCACAGTGGTTGAAAGGCGGAAAAAACCTATTTTTTGAAGGCATTGGAATATTCTTTTTCTTTTCATTATTAATTAATAGAATAGTTACCTGACACATTCCATCAATTTATT
Organism: Aelia acuminata; assembly: GCA_911387785.2. Classification (NCBI taxonomy): domain Eukaryota; kingdom Metazoa; phylum Arthropoda; class Insecta; order Hemiptera; family Pentatomidae; genus Aelia; species Aelia acuminata. The sequence continues at coordinate 146,872,442 of OU426978.1, forward strand.
CGGAGATATTCTGATTTTTAAACTCGTTAGGACCCTTTGAAAATCGATCATTGAAAAAGTCTATTTTTCAGCGGAAAATTTATAACACTATAATAATTTTTAAAACTCGCATTTTTGTTTATTAGAGCGATTTTCCTTCATAATCATGAAAAGCGATCTCACATTTTACACTAGCATAAAAATGATGCTATTTGGTCTATGTTTTAACCCAGAAATTAAATCCCGAATAAATGCTATAAAATTAAGACAAAAAATTTTTTTGGTAATTCATATTTTTCAAGCGCAGCCGAGCGCAGTTTTAAAATCCATTTTTTAAAGAAGAAGATACATTCAAGGAAATATTAAAACATATTCTAGCTGCGTCCACCTGCGTCTGTACAAGTGGGATATTTTTTTTGTTGAAATACCTATGCTATTTCGTGCAGTTTATTCGCTACGGAGCTTGTGCTTCGAATTAGTTTATTACTAATCATTTAGTAAAACATCATGCCTTACTTACCAGGTCTCTAGCATCATTTACAAAGTCAGTCTGAATCGTTATTAGGTCGATAATAAATCAACTTTTTCACCTACCGTGATTTTAGAATGAATTTGAAAATTATTAATAATAAGTTTATTAACATGACCTCCGATAACTTAAAGGCTTCGGCACTTTTCATTTTTAAGCATCCATTTGTTTTTAGAAGATTGGTTTTAAAAAATAGTTCAGCTATTATTTAGCATGAATAAGGGATCTGAATTTTCACAGATAGAGTTGCAGTTATTAAATCTATATTGTCTATAACAGTCTATCCCAACATCTCCTATCAAAATTATATTAAAGTTGGATGACCCCAATCTTATATATTAATATGATATATATTTAATAGTTATGAATTAAAACATAACGACAAAAATAATTGATAGTCCCTATGTATGATTTTTTTTTTGTTTTGTTTACCTAACTTGAGTGTTTTCATGAAATAAAATTATATTGCAAGTACTATCAATGATATTACTATCATAAAACAGCAAAAGTGTTTAAACTAGCCGATTTCGAGTCGAAAATTGATGTATAATTTTTTTTCTATTTTCCTTACACTGCCGGTTAATCCGAACAGCCGGTTAAGCGGGGCTCGAACCTATACATTTTATAGGAAATTCAATCGTGGTTATGATAATATCAACTTTATTTTTTTGGAGTTTACAGATCGGGTTTGACAAGGTTTTTTCCGAAAATAGTCGATTTTCAACCACTGTGCGGCGCATAACAAATATAAGAAGTAAAAATAATCGATTGTTATAATAATTGTAAAATTTTATTATATAAAACCTCTGGCGAAATATTTTATCCTGTATAATGAATACTTTTATCCAGAAAAGAAATATGTATATGAAAGTTACATATAATCGAATTGGCATTAGCAATGAACAAATCTTTCAGTGAAAACTTCAAGAAAGTTAATAACCTAATTAATAAGAATTATTAAAAAAATTAATAATTTCTGTATCGTTCAGGACCAAGTTACTTGGAAAAAAATTATAATATCAATTGTATGGACTACTTACATGAAGAGTACAATATGTCGCAATTGCCTACGGCAATGAAACCCTACTCTACATAACAATTTCTGCACTGTCTTCAGGGGAATCATCATTCAAAAAACATTTTATAAAACAAAAAACTTTCACATACCAACCTAATTAGAGTAGGAAACTACGTGTTTATGAAATACCGAAACCCCATTTAGCATCTTCTCAGAAAATACATTTTTTTGTCTCCATAAGGTATACAATATTGTGATTATTGGAATCTTTAATGTCCTCACTATTTTTCTATTCATTATTTCTTTTTTTAAGAGGCCTGAAAAATAGAAAGAGGTGGCGGGAGTTGGGTGGGCACCTCCCTGAATGATCCCTTTACTCTTCCTGGGCACATTTTTCGCAACGTTGGTACTTAATTTATAAGTATAAATGATGGACTTTTCATTCATAATTACATTTATGACTTAATTAACTAAATATTGATGTTTCAGGCTTCCATGGTCTCAATCCATTGTATGCATTTCTTCTTCAGGGTTTGACCATGTAACAGGTTTTTCAACTGCCAAGTTTTCACCCATCTTGCTGTGGGCTTCTTCAGGGCCAATACAAGAAGAATTTCTTGTATTGGCCCTGAAAAAGCGCACAGTAAGATGGGCGAAAGCTTGGCAGTTGAAAAGCCTGTTACATATTCAAACCCTGAAGAAGAAATGCATACAAACTAAATATTTTTCTTTCTGAAGTTCTCAGCTTTGTAACGTTATAATAAATAACGATTAAAAAAAAAATTCCCTTCGCCTAGCACCATCAGAAAATTTCAATGATAAAACCAACCTAATATTGAAGAATGCTTGCTTCTCATTAAACGTGACGAGTTTAATCAAAATCTTTAGAGCCGTTTTTGAGACAATCGAAAAAAACCTAAAAATGAGACAAAATTGATCAAATAAAGTGCCCCCTCAGTTTAATCAATTTTGATTAAATTTATGGTGTCACATCACTGGAAGGTGCAAACATCAAATACCCAATTTCAGGTTTGTACGGTTTGTCGTTAGTGAGCTCGTCTGTTCAGACGTTCCAAGTCTTGGGTCCTATTTTACATAATCTTAAGGATAGATGTTCAATACTTGAATTATTACATTTGTTTAAGCATGTAAAAGGTGACATAGATGATATATGGACATTAGGACTTCTAAACTTTAGAGTAAAAAGAGTCGCAGCAGATTAGACCATGTGTTAATATTACGAGGTGATAATACAATAAATATTACGCTTTTTAAGAATAAAATATTGGAGAACATTTAATCACAATAATCAAAGTGAACAAACACATGTATGTTTCAACATTAATTACAACAATGGAATATAATTCCATTAACATCTCCCTCCTCAAGTTCTTATGAACCTTCTATTTCTGCGGTATAATCTCCCATCCACTTCGACGAGATATCTTCTGTCGCCCTCAACACGAAGAACTGGAGATGGCACTTTTGGAATGGAGAAACGTTCCACTTCAACATTTAAATGCAAGCCCTTCGCAACTGCTGATGTCGAGGAGGACCAAGACGATGGTGCCAATGGTAGAAAGGAAGCTTCTTCCTGAGTTACCAGAAGATGTAAAAAAACGAATCGAAGAGAGAAAACAGTCTTACAAAAGACACTACGATAAGTCTGCGATGGACCTTCCAGTACTATCCGAGATGCAGAACGTCTGGGTGCAGCTGAAACCTGATGAGAAAGGAAACCCGTGGGTGAAGGGTCGAGTCGTCCGTGTTGAGGGCGACAGAAGATATCTCGTCGAAGTGGATGGGAGATTATACCGCAGAAATAGAAGGTTCATAAGAACTTGAGGAGGGAGATGTTAATGGAATTATATTCCATTGTTGTAATTAATGTTGAAACATACATGTGTTTGTTCACTTTGATTATTGTGATTAAATGTTCTCCCATTGACATTTGAAAACTGCCCAGTTTTCATTATATTTGTCAGGATCCGAGAGATCTAATTCGCGTGGTACAGGTAGACTTGCCATCGCAACAGGTTCGTTCAATTCTTGCCTGACACCATGTTAATATTACGAGGTGATAATACAATAAATATTACGCTTTTTAAGAATAATATATTGGAGAACATTTAATCACAATAATCAAAGTGAACAAACACATGTATGTTTCAACATTAATTACAACAATGGAATATAATTCCATTAACACCATGACTTCTATAACTCGATGGATAGTCCGGGGTATTTGAGTCGAATTACACAACTCACAAAGTTATGGGACACTTTAAACAAAGATTTAGACCTTGATTTCTCTTATAGCTTAAGTAGCATTAAAAAAAAGTTATGGAAACATTTTTTAATCTTATAATAATGCAAACAAATAAAAAAAACAAAAAAAAAAAAAACGCTTTCAATAAGTATATTATTATCTATGAAGGAGATGTATGAAATTGATTTTTTTTTAAATTAATTTTTTAGAAAGGTTAAAGGTATTTAGTTAATCGACTAATGTAAATAAGTATTATTACGGGTAAGTATTAAATGTATAATTAGGGATCAATTATATATGATTATTATTATAATCTGTGATGAAGGAGACACATCATAAGTCAATTGTTTTTGCTGAAAAACAAAAAAATATGTTCATCTAGAAAATATCAGAGCTAATGACATTTTATTTTTTGTTTGTTTTTAGTTTTTTAAGTTATTTTATTTTGTTTATTATTATTATTATTATTTTATTTTATTTTAGTTCTAAGGAAATTTGTAATATGATTTAATATTGTTTACCACCTGTAATTGGGCAATTTGTCTGTTGGTGGAATTTGATATGTATAAATAAATAAATAAATAAATAATCTTATTATTCAGTGTGCGCTGAGCACTAGGAAAGCTTTTTTCTAACTTATACCATTACCTTTCACGCCTTATGAATCCTATAAGATTTTGTAAAACGCGGGTTATAACAAAAAGCCCAAAAGCTTGTGAAAATAAACTCACTTGGGTGATTATCATATGAATTGGCCATTTAGTGTTCCCGGTCTTAACATTCGTTTTTCAGATATTTTTTCATATCCAAAAAAATTGTTGGATATTTATTTTATGTTTCTCTGTTATAGCAATATGATGGTAACATTTAAATGAACGTAGGCATCATAAAAAACAAAATATCCCAATGTGAAATATGAAAACGTCACAAGTGTTACACTCCCCAAGCATGTTATGCTTGCTTCACCACATCCTGAAATGAAACCCTGATAATTGGTTAAATTTGAACAATAAGGTACTTCATTGTAAAACGGTGGTGTTTCGAATTATGAATGATATTTTTAGTTAACTCAAATACTTCGAATGTAAAACAGGAAAATGAATCTGTCCCCAGGGTTAGTAGAAAAATTCATGGCGTGTTGCCGACTGTTCTGGGCAAAACTGTTCTTTGAAAATGTTGGGAACGGCCATCATAACTTTTTTTATAATACCTGCTATCAGTTAATGTGCAACTTGGAGAAGAAAGTATCTAATAGGCAGCTATTTGATATCCCATGCAAAATCCTATATGTCACAAAAATTAGTCGTCACGAGTGTTACGTTAATTGTATGTAGAGTTCATTGAAAAATCCGAATGATACGGGCAAAAGATGTTGGTTACGTTTATTCGAGTTCATCAGCTCATATATTTCCGACACTTATTTTAGCTAAGGATGTAGATTTTCTAAGAAAATGTCTATAAAATCAGACACAATGGTGACACAAGAAACAAATAATTTCCATTAAATGAACAGAACGTTTTTATTTATAAACATCGTCTCTAATTAAAGGCGTACTGCGCATGCCTGGGCCCAACGTTGACGAAATATTTTGCCTCCTATATATGTTTACTTGATTTTTTCATATTTCATATTTAGCCATTTCTTATCTTTAGGCGTAATGAGAGGCAGTTACTTTCTCCATACAAGCAAAATCAAAGATACTTTTTAGGAAAACAAAAAAATTCCCTTCCCCATTTAAGCTCCCTCAGAATATTTTAATAATGATAAAGCTTACCTGATATTAAAGAATACTTGATTCTAATTAAACTTGACGAGTTTAAACAAAATCTATAAAGCCTTATTTGATAAAATCGATAAAAACGTAAACATGGGAAACAAAGTTATGAAATAAAGTACCCCCTCCGACTGACCATTTTTGATGAAATGTTTGCTGTCACATCGCGGGCAAATACCCAATTTCAGGTTCGTATGGTTTGTAGTTTTTGAGCTAGTCTGTTCACACACACCCACAGACACAGACTCACTGACCCACACACAGACCATTTCGCGGGACTTGGTTATTTTGACTCAGGGGACTCCAAAACGTGTATTTCCGTTGAAAACCGGAAGTCGAAAATTTTCACGATCGCAATACTTTCTCTTACTATATATTTCGTATATAGGTAAGTGAAAGTAAAAATGAGTTATTACACTGTGATATGGAGTGTCGAGAGTGAGCTAGAATAAAAAAAAAATCAATAAAAATACAGAATCGCACGTCACTAATTTTTGAGCTTAAAAATACTATAAAATACTAATACTGAATGAACCGACAAACTTTTTTCAACTTCTTATTGATGGTATTCAAATTTTATTCACAAAACTGAATTTTTTATACCCAAATATTTTATATCTATGAAAGTCAAATGGTCAAATGAAATGAGAATCACCCACTTATAATGTCGATTTTTAAAAAATCTAAAAAAAAAAAAAAATTCTAGCACAAAGGGTTCTGAAAGAGGAGATATTTTATTTATTTTTAATTGTAAAAACGGGTTCAACTTTTTTAAAACATACATACTGAAAAAATGCATACCCTTGAAATATTAACTGGTCTGAAAACCTTTTACTGTTTTTTTTCCCACTTAGTCGATAGGGGTTAAATTTGGCCTGGGTATCCAATCCGACAGAGATCAAAGTAATTAGCAGCTACATATAGCGTATGATGTTTTCAAAGCCAGTTCACCCATATCCAATTTAAAACGTATTTTAACCAAGTACAGATTGCCTTTCGGATGTTTGTCAAGCTCGTCGCTAACTCACCTGGTGGACTTACTTATATCATTCATATGTTCGTATATTAGAGAATATTTCAACAAAGTACTTTTTGTTTACTTACAAGGGGACGTTCTGAGTTGTAACTCACAGATTTAATTGCCGATTTTTGTGTGGGTAGTAGGGACCTATAATAGAGCAAAACTAGAGTTATAGCCGCCCATGAGCATTGGGAGCCGAGAAAAAAAATAAAATATAAAATAAAAAAAAATCTCGTTTTATTTTTTTTCTCAGCTCTCAGTCAAGATAAAGAAATAATTCTTTCATGTGAAGTTGTAGTTTTCTATGCTATTTGAAATAAAAATACTTTCGTTATTCTCAAGAGACGACCCAGCTTCAGGGTGCTCAAAAACTCCAAAAAAATGACGAAATCCACTGTAACTCAGTGGGAATTTTTTTTCGTTGAAAACTGACTGAAGTTGAGATTTTGTCAAAAACATCAAACAGTCATAACTTTTGCTGTAATCAACCGATTAAAATAGTAATGGCATCACTAAAATCAACGTGCATTCTGCTTTCTATCCATCTATATAACATAGCGTTTAGTCCAGATTTTAGTGGACAAAAACTGGCTTGAAAAAAAAATTCCGAGGTCAACTATAACTTGAGATATCTCAATAAGGGGACATCCTACGACCTCCGCATTTAGGCTAAACGATGCAGTTTTACAGCTTCTAGGGGCCCTTAAAATTTGGTCTCAATCGGTGGCAAAATCTGTGAGATAGCACGAATTATTTACGTTTTTTAAAAAATTGATAGTCTCTTGCCTCTGAAATTCTACCAAATCTTAGGGGTAAAATTTTTTAATTTTTGAATTCGACCAAATTTGGTTACTACGGGGTTTTCGAGATGAGGAATCTGAAAATTATATCAGTTTTTAGTTTAAAAAATTTCCTCACCTATATTTTTGAAAATGTCTTTCAAAATTTTCGGAGTAAAAAACGCCTAATTTTTTATTTCGGCCGAATTCGCTGTTTACATCTTCAGGTCTAAATCTAAAAATAATAAAAGGTTTTGGTTGAAATAAAACTCTCCTTACTTATATATGCAATGCTGTGTTGACTGACCGGACTTGGAACATCCTGGAAATGCCCGCCAAGCTTCTATTTGGTTCTCCTTACTTATATTTTGTTTCATACCATGCGTTCCGTATTTCGATTCAAATGCTGACGTTGATAATTGGTCTTGGATTAGGGAATGAAGCTTTATGGCATCTTGTATTTTTCTTAATCAAATTTGAACTTGACGATAAAAATAAAAATCCGTGTTGATGTCTTTAGTAAGGCAGATTTACTTCGAAAGGCTAACATTGTAAACAAACAAGGTTGTTTGTGTGAGAATGAGCGTTGACAACACAAAACAATAATCCACCGAACGCACCAAGGTTCAAAGGAGTATCAAAAGTAAACACGAAACACTGCATTAATTTCCGGACAACCCAATATTTTCTCCTCTATCAGTTTTACTATAAACGTTAGATCCCTTAGTACAGCTTTGTTTACTTGAGTCTATTAGTATTTCTGGACATCTAAAGGTTTTTTTTTGCAATTATGGAGTCTATTGTGCTATTCGCTGATCCTCTATTAAAAAAAGACTTTGCAGATGCTATGTTCTTATTTCAAGGTAAGTTTCTTAATATTTGACAATTTCGATTGACCTTCCATAGTTTAATTATAAATCTATTTTTTCCGTCAATAATAATTCAAAAGTTGGCGAATGTTTGACTTGATATTAGTAATACCTTACAATCATTTTGTTTGTTTTAGAAAAATTGAAAAGCCAAGGATTGATTTCTGGTACTGAATGCTCTCGAATTTCCTCCCGGGCGGAATTCATCTGCCAAAGTTTGATAGAGGAGCTGCAAGGAATAGTCGACGAATATAGAATCTTGGAAGATGAAGAGCTATATCTTGATAGTAATGCTGAATCAAGATCACAAAATCTGGTGGTCACAGCCCGTGATATTCAATTCTGGGCAATACGCTTATCCCATGAAATGTTTGAAGATAGTTTTAGGTTTTCTGCTTCACCTTCTTGGCTGCGGAGATTCAAACAGAAGCACGCTCTCAGTCACAGAAAGATAACAAACTATGTGCCAAAAGGTAATGTAAAATCGATCGAGCAGATACATAGTGCCGCTGAAACTTTTTCAACACAGGTAAGAAACTTTCTCACGAACTCGAACTTGAACTACGATATGGCTATAAACACGGATCAAACTGGATGTGAGTACAGACAAGATTTGAAAGGTACCGTCACTTTTCGTGGTGAAAAAAAAGTCCAAGTCTGTATAGGAGACTTGAACAAAGTTACACAGCGCAATATTCGTTGACCGCATCTGGAAAGCTTTTACCTCAAGTTTTTTTATGTTTGCAGGAACCCAAAGGTTCGTTTGGTCCACGAGTGCAAGAAAAAGTGCACGAAGTTGAAATGCTTTATAAAAATGTGGTAGTAAGTAGCTCCAAATCCGGGAAATTAACCACTGATATATATATGTCATTTCTAAAAACCATCATCGTGCCTTACACAAGGGAAAATGAATTTTTGCTTATAATTGATTCGTGGAAGGGACAAACAAACAAATCGATATACGACAAAATATTTCTTGATGGGGACTCAAACTCTACGTGCACCCTAAAAATCATTCCTCCAGGTTGCACTCCTTTGTGTCAACCGTGTGATGTGTATTTTTACCGACAAGTAAAAATTTTTATTAGAAAAATACAAAACGACCCTTCTTTGTTAGGAACTGGACGTCAATTAAGCAGTCGCGAGGATGCCATAAAAATTCATTCCTTGATCCACCACCAACTATCATCATCGGCCTTCGAACCAATGCTGCGGTACGCATGGTATGCAGCAAGACTGGTCCCATCTACCGAAAAACCAACTTTTAAGAACGTGCAGCAAGTGTGTTTTCCCGCAGAAGTTGTCAAAGAAAAATGCAAATGTACAAAAACTTGTACAATTAAATGTTCTATTTGTAACATATTTTTGTGCTTTACATGTTTTTATGATGATTACCACCCAAAAACCTGCAGAAGTAATTAAACATAACATTTGTATTATATAAATAAAACGTTGAAAAATTATCTATTTCTACTTATTATTTTACTTTTTACACACTAAATTTTAAATAAGGCCATTTAAAAAAAAATATAGGTAAGGAGAGTTTTATTTCAACCAAAACCTTTTATTATTTTTAGATTTAGACCTGAAGATGTAAACAGCGAATTCGGCCGAAATAAAAAATTAGGCGTTTTTTACTCCGAAAATTTTGGAAGACATTTTCAAAAATATAGGTGAGGAAATTGTGAGGAAATAGATTTATAATTAAACTATGGAAGGTCAATCGAAATTGTCAAATATTAAGAAACTTACCTTGAAATAAGAACATAGCATCTGCAAAGTCTTTTTTTAATAGAGGATCAGCGAATAGCACAATAGACTCCATAATTGCAAAAAAAAACCTTTAGATGTCCAGAAATACTAATAGACTCAAGTAAACAAAGCTGTACTAAGGGATCTAACGTTTATAGTAAAACTGATAGAGGAGAAAATATTGGGTTGTCCGGAAATTAATGCAGTGTTTCGTGTTTACTTTTGATACTCCTTTGAACCTTGGTGCGTTCGGTGGATTATTGTTTTGTGTTGTCAACGCTCATTCTCACACAAACAACCTTGTTTGTTTACAATGTTAGCCTTTCGAAGTAAATCTGCCTTACTAAAGACATCAACACGGATTTTTATTTTTATCGTCAAGTTCAAATTTGATTAAGAAAAATACAAGATGCCATAAAGCTTCATTCCCTAATCCAAGACCAATTATCAACGTCAGCATTTGAATCGAAATACGGAACGCATGGTATGAAACAAAATATAAGTAAGGAGAACCAAATAGAAGCTTGGCGGGCATTTCCAGGATGTTCCAAGTCCGGTCAGTCAACACAGCATTGCATATATAAGTAAGGAGAGTTTTATTTCAACCAAAACCTTTTATTATTTTTAGATTTAGACCTGAAGATGTAAACAGCGAATTCGGCCGAAATAAAAAATTAGGCGTTTTTTACTCCGAAAATTTTGAAAGACATTTTCAAAAATATAGGTGAGGAAATTTTTTAAACTAAAAACTGATATAATTTTCAGATTCCTCATCTCGAAAACCCCGTAGTAACCAAATTTGGTCGAATTCAAAAATTAAAAAATTTTACCCCTAAGATTTGGTAGAATTTCAGAGGCAAGAGACTATCAATTTTTTAAAAAACGTAAATAATTCGTGCTATCTCACAGATTTTGCCACCGATTGAGACCAAATTTTAAGGGCCCCTAGAAGCTGTAAAACTGCATCGTTTAGCCTAAATGCGGAGGTCGTAGGATGTCCCCTTATTGAGATATCTCAAGTTATAGTTGACCTCGGAATTTTTTTTTCAAGCCAGTTTTTGTCCACTAAAATCTGGACTAAACGCTATGTTATATAGATGGATAGAAAGCAGAATGCACGTTGATTTTAGTGATGCCATTACTATTTTAATCGGTTGATTACAGCAAAAGTTATGACTGTTTGATGTTTTTGACAAAATCTCAACTTCAGTCAGTTTTCAACGAAAAAAAATTCCCACTGAGTTACAGTGGATTTCGTCATTTTTTTGGAGTTTTTGAGCACCCTGAAGCTGGGTCGTCTCTTGAGAATAACGAAAGTATTTTTATTTCAAATAGCATAGAAAACTACAACTTCACATGAAAGAATTATTTCTTTATCTTGACTGAGAGCTGAGAAAAAAAATAAAACGAGATTTTTTTTTATTTTATATTTTATTTTTTTTCTCGGCTCCCAATGCTCATGGGCGGCTATAACTCTAGTTTTGCTCTATTATAGGTCCCTACTACCCACACAAAAATCGGCAATTAAATCTGTGAGTTACAACTCAGAACGTCCCCTTGTTAGTTGTGAGAAAAAAAATAATGTCAACGTATTAAAATAAGTTAGTTGGAAGAAATTGACAAAAGTTTTTTCCCAATACGTACAACTAAATAAACAAAAAGTCCTTTGTTGAAATATTCTCTAATATACGAACATATGAATGATTTTTTTTTTTTTGCTCCATATTTTAATCCGCACCTGTCGCAGCTAAGCACAATCTGCAAATGTGAAATGTTAATCTTACAAAACAATTCATATTAATTTAATTGTTGACGAGTATAGCTATTTTTGAACTTAAACATTAATTACTCAAATTTTTCAAGTATTTGTTATTATAAATATAAAACGTTGTATACATGATTATATAATAAGTTGAAAGAAAGCGTTAACAAGAGATGATTCCATTAAAATTTGACTGCACTTTTTTCCATTCTAAAGATTTGTAATAATAAAACTCATCATATTAAATAGGGAATTATTACTTGTGTTTTCTTTAGGTTATAATTATTTTCTGTTTATTTTTTTACTTTCACTTCCTATATATGAAATATATAGTAAGTGGAAGTATTGCGATCGTGAAAAATTTCGACTTCCGGTTTTCAACGGAAATGCACGTTTTGGGGTCCCCTGAGTCCAAATGACCAAGTCCCGCGAAATGGTGTGTGTGTGTGTGTGTGTGTGTGTGTGTGTCTGTGTGTGTTTGTGTGTGTGTGTGTGTGTGTGTGTGTGTGTGTGTGTGTGTGTGTGTGTGTGTGTGTGTGTGTGTGTCTGTGTGTGTTTGTGTGTGTGTGTGTGTGAACAGACTAGCTCAAAAACTATAAACCGTGCGAACCTGAAATTTGGTATTTAGTTTAGGTATATGCCCGCGATGTGACAGCAAAAATTTCATCAAAATTGCTCAAAGGGAGGGGGTACTTTATTTAATAACTTTTTACGTTTTTTTCGATTTTCTCAAAAACGGCTCTAACGATTTTGATTAAACTAAATATTTGATGCATAATATGCCTGAGATATGACTGTAAAAATTTCATCAAAATTGATTCACCGGAGGGGGGACTTTACTTAATAAATTTCGTATCATTTTCACGTGTTTTTTTTTATTTACTCAAAAACTGCTTTAACGATTTTGATCAAACTGGGTATTTGATGTATTTATATGCCCGAGATATGACTGTAAAAATTTCATCAAAATTGATTAACCGGAGGGGGGACTTTACTTAATAAATTTTGAATCATTTGCACGTGTTTTTTTAATTACTCAAAAACGGCTTTAACGATTTTGATCAAACTGGGTATTTGACGTATGTATATGTTAAAGATGTGATAGCCCGCATTTCATCAAAATTGCTCAAATGGAGGGGGCACTTTATTTCTTAACTATTTTTGCAATTTTTACTTTTTTTTCGATTTTCTCAGAAACGGCTTTAACGATTTTCATCAAATTCGTCATGTTTAATGAAAATTAGGTGTTCTTTAATATCAGGTAAGCTTTATCATTATTAAAATGTTCTGGGAGGTGGCTTAAATGGGGTAGGGGCCTTTTTTGTTTGTTTGTTTTTGTTTCCTATGAAGTATCTATGTTTTTGTTTATATGGAGAAATAAACTGTCTCTCATTACGCCTAAAAATAAAAAATGGCTAAATATGAGATATGATAAAAACCAAGTAAACATATAGAGGAGAAAAAAAGAAAAATATTCAGTCAACTCATAAAACACGTTGAGCCCACGCAGGACGGTTTTAATGACAGACCATTGTTCATAATTAATGCCCTTCTGTTCATTTAATGGAAATGATTTGTTTCATGGGAAATAAATGAAATATTCAACAAGTACATCGAGAATTATAAAATCAGTCGACTTGGAGTATTATGCTTGAATTGCCGAATTATCTCAAGTAAAAACTTTTATTTAATAATAAAAGAAATTAGTGTTTGTTATAGAGCAAATGAAAACAAAAATAAGAAATGAATGTGGAAAAATGTGTAATTGAGTGAGAAGTGGCATTATCACAACGCATTAATTTCTAATCTAAGTTGGTAAGTGAAAGTTGTGTGTTGCGCGCACGCACCAGATTTTTTTCTTTTAGAGATGAGTACACTTGTTTGTTTGACAGTGAATTGTAACAGTTCCCCAAACCTTACCTCCTCCTGCTACAATACCCCTAGAAATGTTGTCCAGTAAAAAACCAATGATGGCGACTGACAAGGACAGGAGACAGCCACCACTCCACCATACCCCCTCACAAATCACGACAGAACAGGACTTTCTAACTCTACCGCCAGCTCTCCAACTAATAATTCAGTTCGGCACTATTTAATGGGGATTATTTTTCTAGTAAGCTGGATTTAAAATTTAAAATATAAAATGTTACAAATCTGATTTTTTTCCAGGAATTAATCAATTAATTCTATACAAAGAGTTCAAAAAACACTTTTGTGAAATAAATTCTTCAAGAATAAAATGGAAAAAAATAAATCGAAGTTATAGCTCTACTCAAAAGTCAGACAGATTTTCGATTTTGGACGATGTTAACAAATAAAGTGTTGCATAGATCATAATGATTATTTTGAAATAATGGCATTCTCCTGAAAAATTTGGATATATACATATTATGTAGACATGTATAAAATAAAGGGGAGTCCACAGCGAGTAGCCATAGTGAATACATGCTCAGTAAAGTTGTCTTAAATACTTAGTTAAACACTGATTTAGAAGAGTAGTTTAGTTGTGAAAAGTGGCGTTAGTGGTGCATTACCTATTTCTCAGTATTGTACCAATACGAAAGTTGGGTTTTATGCCTTAAATAAGAAATAGTTTACTAGGAAAACGGTGGAGATATTAGGCTTAGACCAGAAGCCAAGTAAGTCAAGTGACTATCCAATTCTAGGTATAACCTAACATTAAGCTAAATATCTATTTTAATGAATAAAGCTAATACAATAGATAAATATTGTATCACTCCAAAAACGAAAAGGCAACGTAGTAATTCCTCACCTGAATTAAACATAACAGATAATACAAATAAGAAAAGTAAATTACCTGACATTACCATGGATCAGAAAGAAAATAAAAGTGTTTTTAAAGATGAACTTCTAGATGCTATATCCAAAATGTTAGACCAAAAACTAGAATCTAAATTCACAGCTTTAGCAACAAAATCTGACATAATTCATCTAGAAAAACAAGTGAACGAATTTATGTCGGAGAACATCAAACTAAAGCAAGAAATTAAAATACTTAGAAAGGAGTACACGTTAGCAACTCAGAGATTGGAATTTATTGAAAACAAGTTGAGAAGAAAAAATCTGATTTTCAGAGGTTTGAACCTGTCGCAGAATACTGAAACTATAAAGACTGTAAAACACTTTTGTTCTAGTGTATTAAAGACAGAAGAAAATATAGAAATCAAAGAAGCTTACCTATTGGGTCCACCGGATTTAAGAAATAGACCTTTATTAGTCGAATTTAGAACATCAAATGCGGTTAATCAAATAATAAAGAATGTAGGCTGCCTGAAAAATTCTGGAATATCTATTAACCGTGATTTGTGTCGTCAAACAAGAATAAAACAAGCGAGACTTTTAAGAATCAGAAGAGAAATAAAGGAAAAATCAAGGAATAAAGGTATAAAGATGAAGGTTATAAATGACAGATTATTTATTGGTGGCAAATGTTATACATGGTCTCACAGGGAAGGTTTATTGTGCGAACACGGCGATTCAGTGGCCCTACTGAAGGACTGCACTGGACTGGACCTGGGACAGCTGGTGGCCTCTCTGCTCAGTCTCGGGGGAGATAAGGAGTTCAAGCCTCGTCACAACAAACAACAGTTCGTCCAAGTAATATACAGACAATTATGAGGTAGGGACGTCTGTCAGGCATATCAAATAGGGAAACTTTCAAAGATAAAAAATTATAATATCTTAACGTATAATGTGGCTGGTTTAAAGAAAAATCTGTCTAATTTAAATTTTATTTATTTTGTTAAAAAATTTGATGTATTTTGTTTGATTGAAACATTCTTAGAAGAAAAAGATTTTGAGTTGTGTAAGAAAGTTTTTGATGAGTTTTATATTTTATGCGAATCAGCCATTAGATGTTCAAGCAAAGGAAGAGCCTCAGGAGGCTTGGTTTTGGGTATTAAGAAAAATCAAAAAAATGTTATTTTTGAAAACGTTGATAATAGGAATTTGATTAAAATAAAATTAAGTAATATAATTATTTACTTGATTCCATTGTATTTGAACTATAATAAGTGGGAAGAAGATTTTGATAATTTGGAAAGCTTTTTAAACGCTTTTAATAAAGATAAACTGCTAATTATTGGTGACTGGAATGGGAGATTAGGAAATTACCAATTATACGATTACAAAAGTTATCTCAGATTCCACAAAAGTATTAAAATAGAAAAACGTTCTAAGGATGATAAATCAGATAAAAGGGGGAAAAAATAGCCGAATTATTAGTCGAATTCAATTTAGTTGAACTAAATGGTAGGACTCCAGGTGATGAGCTCGGTGAACACACATTTATCGGTAGTCAGGGCAGTTCGGTAATCGATTATTGCTGTATGAGTATAGATTTGTTAGATTTTATTAAGGATTTTAGAATTGGAATAGAAACGTATTCTGATCACATGCCGCTCGAACTATGTCTCCATTTTGATGAATTGCTAAATGATGAAATGTTGTTACCACTGATTCCGAGATTGCCATGGACAGTAAATGATAGTCACAATTTTAAACAGAAACTTAGTAAACTGTGTGTTGATTTCACTTATCCTCCACAGCTTGATGATATAAAAAAATGTATAAAAAAGTGTGCGGAATTCGGTTCAAAATTTCATAATAAATCTGAATTTCATCCTAAAAAGCCCTGGTTTGATTTAACTTGTCTAAAGCTGAGGAGAAAAAGTAATAAGTTGCTCAATTTATTTAGAAAATCGAATAATGAACTGGTAAGGAAATCTTATGTTCTCCAAAATAGAATCTATAAAGAGTGTTGTGAAAACAAAAAGATAAATTATTATAATGATATGGCAAAACGTTTTACAAAAGTAAAAGACTCGAAGGATTTCTGGAATTTAGTTAAAACATTTAAAAAAAGTAATAACAGTGTTGTTAGTATAAATATTAAAGCCTCGGACTGGGTACAATATTTCACTCGGCTATACAATTCACCTTACATCAGCGGTAACTATTTATTTGTGGAACCATATTTGGAAAATGGTAAATTAGATGCACCCTTTGAAATGGCTGAATTAAAAGCATCACTTTCTAAAGCGAAATGCGATAAGGCTCCTGGCCACGACGGTATCCCGTATGAATTTTATAAAGAAGCACCGGATTGTTTTCTAGAAATACTTTTAAATTTATTCAATTCTTTTTGGAACTCTAATAGTTTGCCAGGAAGCTTTAATCAATCTTTAATCTTCCCTCTCCACAAAAAAGGGGATAAACATAAGGTAGAAAACTATAGAGGTATAGCTTTTATGGATACTATTGTTAAGCTGTTTACGGGAATTCTCGCGAATAGACTTGCTAACTGGTTAGAAGAAAATGAGACTGTTTATGAAGGTCAGGCTGGGTTTCGTAGAGGTTATAGCACAATAGATAACATCTTTAACTTAGTCAATTTAATAAAATACTCTTTTCATACGAAGTATAAGTGCAAAGTTTATTGTCTATTTGTTGACTTTAAAGCAGCATTCGACACTATTGACAGACATTCCCTATTTTGTAAGCTCTTTAGTATGGGAGTCTCCACGAAATATATCAATATGCTAAAGACGCTATATGAGAACACAAACATGGCGATAAAGTTGAGGGAAGGTATTTCCGAGTACTTTGCTAACACTATGGGAGTAAAACAGGGTTGCTTATTGAGTCCGGCCTTATTTTCCGCTTATATAAATGACTTAAATAATGACTTGGAAGGGGGAATAAGAATCGGAAATATCCGTATAAATGCACTACTATTCGCGGATGACATTGTGCTAATCGCTAAAAGTGCCTATGAACTAAAGGAAATGATAAGGCAATTAGAAAATTATACTGCAAAATGGAACTTGACAGTAAATTTGTCAAAATCTAAAATTATGATTTTTAGAGAAAAGGGTGGTAGGTTGCGGAAGTCTGAGAAATGGTTCTTTAATAAGCAGCGAGTTGAGGTAGTAAAAAATTATACTTATCTAGGGCTAGTACTTTCCCCCTCCCTTACATTCTCCGCGAATAATAAAGAAAGAAGTAAAAAATGCAAACAAGCAATAAATAGTATTTGGCATAACATTTTTACAAACCGTGTTGTCCCTCTATCCACAAAGTTAAGGGTTTTCAACTCCACTATAATGGCTTCTCTTTGTTATGGAAGTCAGATATGGGGCTACTATAAGTTTGAGGAAATTGAAAGGGTGTTGAAATTCTTTATTAAAAAAATATTTTCGCTTCCCAACAATACACCAAACTATCAAATTTACTTAGAGACGCAATTAGACCCCATTTTTATCACAACTCTTAAAATGCATTTTAAATATATTTTAAAAATATTTTGTTTGCCGGACTATAGATTTCCTAAAATAATTGCAAATGAAATAGTAAAAAGTAAATGTTCGTTTTTTGCTGACTGGATTACACTAGCTGATCGCCTTGGTACTGATTTGGACCCCTGTTTTATTTCAGTTGAGAGGTGGCAGAAACAAACTAATAAAATTATCGGTCTCTTTCAAGAGCAGTTTAAAAGTGATTGTTTAGCCGCAGCCCAACAATCTGACTATCATATACTCTATAAAGATTTATCACCCAGTTCAATATCGTACATAAATGACGTTAACAGTTTAGATTTAATAAAAATAATATTTAAAGTTAAAGGAGAACTGTTAGACCTAAATTACAAACCATGGGTAGATGGAGTAAGTTATTATTGTATAATTTGTAACAAAAATGAAATAGAAGACATGGTCCATTTTATTGGAGTATGTCCAATTTTTAATTACATCAGGTTGAAATATTTTGGAAAAATATTGATCAATAAAGAAGAGTTAATAGAATTGTTTAACAAAAATAAACTAAATGACATTTACTTTTATGTTAAAGAAGCAATAAGATACAGAAGATTATTGTTTTCTGAATACTCTTAAGATGTAAATATTTTCTTTATTCTCTATGAATGTATTATTATTTTCAGGACTCCTGGCAGACGGCGTAAGCCATGTCAAAATTTGTTCTTAGATATGTATAGAGTTTCGTAAATACTTTTTTGTTATTTAAATAAAGGACTTTTCTATTCTATTCTATTCTATTCTATAAAATAAATGGATAAATAAAATAAATAAAAAAAAGAAAAACCCAATCAATCCAGTGCAAAGCATTGCTAAGAATATTGCTATGTATAAGAACACATCTAATCGACAGATAGGAATGAAAACTGTATTCTTTATCAAAATCTGAAATCAATCACGAATCCATAAATCCCACTCAAACGACTTCCAATGTAGTGCTAATATAACCAATACTTAGGTCAGATTTTCTTATTGTAATTTGCCGGTGGGAAATTAATACACATATAAAATTAATAAATAATAAATACTGTAAAGTGGAACAAAAACATATGATTGAAAAGAGTTCTAGACTTTTTGTTGGAGCAGTAACAAACTGTTCAAGTACATTTTGGTGACTTTACGAGAATCTTCTATGCTTCTCGGGAACCTTCCAGAATATTTTAATTAGACTAAATATTATTATGGACTGGAGAGCTGGTCTTGATCCGAAGATCGAATCATATGGTGGGGTTACCTGTGGTGTAGTGGTTAGTATGGCAATCAACAATACCAAAGGACGCAAGTTCGCATCTCACGGTGGCCCTAGAATTTTTTAATTGGAGTAAAAAATCCTTAGCTATACCGTCCCTCGGATAGGACGTAAAATGGAGTTTCCGAACCTGTGCGATGTCCCGTACTCGTTAAAGATCCCTATCCTAATTATACCTGGATAGGCAAAATTTAGGACTCCCACTGAAGCATCGTCCGATTAGCCTTAGTACCATAAATGGACGTTAAACAAACAAACGAGTCATATGGTTACTTTGGCGTTACTGTGCCGTTACAAGTTGATACTTTTTGTAACCTTGTTAATAATTTGAGTTTGTATTATTTGTCTGACATCGTGTATTATTATTTTCGTCTAATAAAAATAATTTAAACTCACATAAGTGTTACAATACTTTACATTAAATTATCATGTTTAATGTGCCCTGGTATATACTTGGGTTTATCCCATATTAAATAAATAAATTGTATTCATAGCAAACCGGTTGACTAATAATTTCTTGTGTCATGCAGTGTTACCCAAATATGTAAGAGAGAGATCTAAATTAATATTTTTCTGTCTTGTTCCGTTTGACATTTGTTTTATTTAATTCTTATATTGCTATATCATATACTGAAAGAACTGGTTTACAAATCGCTAACATTCAAGGATCTTCCACTTTCGTAATTTTTTTAGTTATACCAATTAGGGAAAAGATGTTATCTCTGATAAAACTAAGTATAGTTCTTCAAAATCTGTACCAGACTTTTCTTTATAGGCATAAAAAAATATTCGTTTTTGGAAAAAAAAAAAAAACTGGGGACACAGGGGCGTTAAAATCGTAACTACTCTGGTAAGTATGCCATGTTGAGTTTTAATGAAATATTTTTTTTTAACAACAATATCTCTCTATTAAAGAAAACCTTTATGATTAACAGCTTGTACAGTTTTAGTATCGTAATTACTGAAGCTTAGGTTCAAAAATACATTATGATTTGCAAGTTATGAATCTGAAATATAAATAAAATAATATGAAATATCTCTTTTAATGACGTTAGATCAGTTTTGTAGATACTTATAAAATTACCAGTATTAGAAGAAACTCTGATATTTGCCAAAAATCTTTATGATTGAGCTTTTGCTCGCGGAATATGCGAGTGTCCACAAGTATAAAAGGTCTTTTTTTTTTTAATTAATTTACTTATTATACTTACTTATTATATTTATTATATATAACTTAATTAGAGGTATTGAACCACAAGCTATTTGTTTTATATCATACCTAATATTATTCAATCTCGATACAGCTTTTTTATTTATTTATAATTTTTATATTTGATTGAGTTTTTGAACTGTTTATATTTCTTCTCCTAGTATTAGACAGAGATCTGTGGAAGATCTATATTGTTCGTGGGCTGTGAAATCAGTTCAAATGGGCATAGAATCACGGCTTCTTCAGAAAGGTTAATCTCGTATAAGTGAAATGTTGATATACAAATCCAGGAAATATCTAGAATACTCAATTTTTAAATATCTCTCCGTGATCATATTTAATGAATTTATTTCTTCCTAATATTAATTAATATCGCGCTGCCCGAATATGTTGGAACTTCTTGTTATAACAAATAGGGGAAGATGCTGGTCGGGTGGGAATTGGATGGTCGAGTGGTGGAGGAACAAGGCTATCTCTAGCCCTCAGCTTGCTAGCCACAAATTGGATCCAACGACGATAGTTCTCAAGGTGTTCCTTTAAGAATAGACCCTCGAAAGGGTAGCATGGTGTGGGGAGTGCAGCACCCCAGGACGAAGCGAAATAGATAAATAAAATATTTAGCGCCAGCAATTCCTAAAGCCTCAGCGGGAACGACACAACTGCCGAATATTTCATGAAGACAAATGGTCGTACTTATTTAATGAAAAGCTTCTGAATAAATCAAATTCACATTTATGCCGCTTATTTCTTTCTCACTTGGGAGTATACATTTTTAAATCGCATCGACTGGAACGCATGTTTAAATTTTCAATCGGCCCATTTAGTAACGTACAATGAGAGCATTGGGAAAAAGAAATCAATGAATACTTGTTGAACATCCATTGCTATTAGAATGATTAACTCAAGTTGACTACATGTTTAAATACTTTTCCAAAATGTACATACTTACTTAGATTAATTAGTTTTAAAAAATGCTCGCTGAAGCTCTGTCGTTCCATAAATATATGAGTATTTCATTGTAGTAGGCCTCTCCTCGTTTTTTGGATTCAATGATTTCTTTGCCTTAATTTTAATATTATCTACAAGCAGTTCATCAATTTTTATAGCGAACAAAGCTATCAAACAAAGTAATCCACAATAATATAAAAAAAAAATATGGTTATAGATGAAGCGATGGTTGTTCAGTACTGGAAACCGAAAGTTAGGACATAAGGACGATGCATGAAGAAAGTGAGTTAGATAACAAGCTTAGCGTTAAGAGGCGAAAATTGAAAACTTCTTTTCATGATTACAACAGAAATAGTATGAGATGGAGTAAATTTTGAGTGAAAGTATCTAAGGACATTGTCCAATTGAATTACTTCTGGTTCCCAAAAATGCATTTTCCTCCATATAGCATTTTCATTTTCAATCCACGAAGCTTTAAAAATTCTGATTTATGGATGCAACAATATTAGAAAACCTAAGAAGTTTAGTGGTTCAGTTTATCATATTTTTTATTTATTTATCTAATTTGTCATCGAAATCTTTTATTATTCTTACCATGATAAAGCGGAAAAAATTTAAATTTGACAAAAGTAATAATAAATATTAAATTTATTTATTCAAATATAAATGGCTGTTTTCCATGGAAAAACAATTTAAATAAACTTACAAAAAATGTTTGTACGAAACATTTTACTGATTCATCTCAAAAAGACGTATTACTTTATTTTAATTATAATTTTTTTCTTCAAAGGCTAAGGCTTTCGATTAACATACGTAAAATGTTGCAATATTTTTCGATGATTTAAGTTGAGAATGAAAACTGTAAAAATTATGTCGAACAGTTTTCATTTTCGCAATGCTTTGAAGAGCGAATTGGTTGTCATGTTTCCCTTATTGGGACACTACGACGACCTCTTTATCCAAAAGCTATAAAATAAAATGAAATATTGGCTTGGCATGAAAACGCAATGACGAAGCTGTGCAGCTGGGGACGATATTATTTGGCGCCCTTTGAGATAATCAAATGATCAACTGGCTACGGAGGATTTGGCCAGACTCCAAAGGCATCCTTTTAAATAACCCTTTTCTTGTTTTCCTCAGAGGTCTTGGCCACAGTATTGTAATGAGTTATCTTGTCAGCAGTAGAGGGCAAACTTTTTCCTGGCCACTTAATTGATTTCAGTTTCATTCCACAATTAATGCCGTAGGTGACTCTTTTTTAAATAACATGAACGCTAATAAGAAAAATTATTTTATTCTAAGAAATTTATATAATTGGCCACAGTACTGTAATGAGTTATCTTGTCAGCAGTAGAGGGCAAACTTTTTCCTGGCCACTTAATTGATTTCAGCTTCATTCCACAAATAATGTCGTAGGTGACTCTTTTTTAAAAAACATGAACGCTAATAAGAAAAATTATTTTTTCTGTAATCGTTGAATAATGGGAACATTAATAAACTGAAATGAGTGAAGAAAGTGAAAAATTTTGCAATAGAGTGAAGAAAGTGAAACATTTTGCAATAGAGTGAAGAAAGTGAAACATTTTGCAATAGAGTGAAGAAAGTGATTACTTTCTTCATAAGTGAAGAAAGTGAATTGCCTTCTTAATTAGTAATAAGTATAAATTAAAAAATAATTTGAAGTTGGAAATTAAATGTTTCTTAACATTGTAAGAATTTATTTTAACAAAATAAATTGAAATGTGAATGAATTATTGGTGGAAATAATCAATATATTTTAAAATTTAAATATAATAATAATTACCTTCCTTGTTTATAATTTGTTTATAACCTGCACTTGTTTATAACTGCACTACTTCACAACCATGCTTATAACCTACCAACAACATACCATAATCTTCACAACATCCTAATTTTGTTCATATTCTGGTTAGATCTGATCATGTATTACACGATTACAGAAAAAATTTAATATTACACTCGTGAAAAAAGTAGAATTTACAACTCTCGTGAAATTGCCACACCCCCCGCTTCGCTCGTGTGGGTATACATTTCACTCGAGTTGTAAAATGATCTACTTTCGTCACTTGTATAATAAATAACTATTATTCTAAGAAATTTAAAGATAATACCATACAAAAAATCTTTGTCCATACAAAAAATCCATAATCTTTGTCCTAGAAATTTTCCTATTTTTGTATTCAGGAAAGTAAGATAGACGAAATCCGTTTTTTTTAAACAGATTTACAAATTTTCAATCCCTCAATTCCGAAAATCAATTTCTCAGCAGGGGGTATATTACCTTTCTGTATTAACAAAAAATAATGAAAACTTTACTTGACTTGTGCAGCAATGATCTTTGTTCTTTATCTATAAACTATTCTATTCTATAGTATAGCGACGATTTCTCACTAAAGGATAAGTATCTACTAAAACACACAACAGAAAACGGAAGATTAATGGTTTGGTAAACTATTTCAATAGATCATTCAAAATGGTTGATGGTTGATGGTTGAATAGCTTTTAATAAAACAATGAATTTTTATACGTTCCCTAGGGTTTGGCTACTTTGAAATGTTCTGCATTTCCAAAAAAGAATTATCACAGAAGCTCTATCAAAGCTTAAAGGTATTAAAATAAATATAGAATTAAAAAAATGCAAAAACATTAAACTATAACTTTCCCTCTCTTTCTTTCACTCTCTCTCTCTCACTCTCTCTCTCGGAATAAACTCTATATTAATATATTGAATTGAAAAATATTTTATTGATTTATTTTTTAAAAGTATTTCATTTAAAAAAAAAAAAAATTGGTGGACTCATAGGAATTTTCGATAGTCTCTGAAGGTTAATTTAATAAAATTGATGCTGCTCTTATATTGCTGTTAGATATGCTTTACTTATTCTTTTAACCAATTAATTAACATGCTTTTCTATATTTTTTAAAGTAACAGCCATGTTAATCAATACATAAAGTACTCTAAATATTTCTCCACCATTACAAAAAAACAATTGTTAACATTTAAGGCTCCATTAGATTTTAAATACATGTATTCTTTAATTCAAAATGGAAAGTGTTTTACATTTATTTACCTATATCCAACATCGTAATAAGGGAAACTAACTGTTGCAGTCGTCGAAAATTTCGGATTCCTGTTTTCATAAGAACTGGACGTTTTGGGATCTTGGGTTTTGGAAAGTTTCGCAAAATTGACCGGCTAATTAATCAACGAATAGTTGCTATAAATAAACTGACTGACATAACCACCTGTTTATGAAGAGAACCCTACTTATGTGGGTAAAAATGTGTATTAACCATTATATAATTTTTTTATATGTTTTTATTAGAAGATAAAAGATGGGTCCTGGCTGGGATTTGAACCCGTATTTCCTTATCACTAGTAAAGAGTTCTTGCCACTGGAGCTACCAGGCACATATCCCGGCCAAGTCAATCCCTTCTCTTCACTGACCTCTTTCCCATCGATCTCGCAATTTTATGAATTAAACGGGGGTTGGAAACCTTAGGGGTTGTCTACTGTGCGAGGAATCTTGAACATTGTCAATTTACTTAAATATTAATTTAATTATTTTTCTTAACTATGGGCGCTATTAATAAATTTAGTGTATAAAATATTGAGTACAATTTGAAATAAGAATTGATATTCTTGTAACAAAGATAGTATTTATTATTATATCGTTGGTTGGCAGGAATAGTAATATAAAAAAGTCAAATCAGCGGGAAATTCAAACGTGCTCATGATCTAGCTCCTGCAACTCGAAATTGGCTACTCCAAATAACAAAGTACAGGAATAAAACTAGCTGAGCATCTTTTATTTTTATTTAAGATGGTGAAATATGATGCATAAAAAATTAATTTTATTTCACAAAAATTTTTTAGCTGGAAATAAGTGCTACGAATGCTATAACGTTTTTATTTTTATGTAAATAGCTTACAATAAGGAGATCGCCTAAGGCAGTTAGGTGCTCTATAACTTTTATCTTTAAACATTTTTATTTGAAGTAGCTATTTTTTTCAGTTGGAGACTTTGGAATGTGGGATTAATACCTTTTCCCGGAAATGCGATAAAAATAACCGGTCTTTGATAATCGATTTCGGCGGAAAAATAAAACCGATTTAGGGCCCATTCACACTATCGCTCCGCTCCCGCTCCACTCCCGGTCCGCTCTCCTAATGTCTTACCATATTCACATTATATAATTTTACACCGTTCACTTTTGAAAGGTTTAAGCTATTAAACCCATTAACAATCGAAGTTGTCTGTATTCGATTTTCAATTATGATTAACTTTCAGTTATTGAAGTATTTATTTATTCATCAATTTTACGGCCAAAAAAAAAAGTTCCATTTTTCGTTTGTAGAAATAGCTGTTAAGTGTACTTTTCTTGATGAAGAAGATAATATTATCAAAACATATAATAAGAAAAATATATTGCAACACAATGATAATTATTAATAATAATTATAAATTAATTTAATTAATGTTGAAGAAATAATTTAATTTTTTTCCGAATGTATTTGAATACGCTTGAAATCGGTAAATGCTGTAATTTACCGATTCTTTTCCTGATTCATATTTTAATTATTTTTTGCTTTAATATATTTTTTGTTAATGATCTGACATTTTTCATAATTTACTTCATTTTTATTCGTTTCAAATTGAAAGTTATTTGAAATGCCTTATTTGAATGAGTATGTTGCCAATAAATAAATCGATGACCGTTTTTTAAGAGTACATCAATTCATTGCAAAAGATATCTCAAACATAACATGAACTTTTCTCGTGGAAAAACCGAGCGTATTGTTGGTGATTTTTTATTTTTAATCATTTCAAGCGTCTTCGAATACATTCGGAAAAAAATTAAATTATTTCTTCACCATTAGTTAAATTAATTTATAATTATATATATGTATATATATATTCTAAAGTTGAACTTTTTTTGGCCGTAAAATTGATGAATAAATAAATACTTTAATAATTGAAAGTTAATTATTAATTAAAATCCAAATACAGACGGCTTCGATTATTAATGGCTTCAATCGTGAACGGTGTAAAATTATATAATGTGAATATGATAAGACTTTAGGAGAGCGGACCGGGAGTGGAGCGAGAGTGGAGCGGGAGCGGAGCGAGGCCGGACCTGGGCCAATATTGTGATTAACCTCTTTCTATTTCTCTATAGAATATTTAGCCAGTGAGACCGGACCGGGAGCGGAGCGATAGTGTGAATGGGGTAGAGCGAGAGCGGACCGGGAGTGGAGCGAGACCGGAGCGGTACCGATAGTGCAATTCTCTGTCTATTTCTCTTTAGAATATTTTACCATACCGGGAGTGGAGCGGGAGCGGAGCGATAGTGTGAATCCGCCCTTAAAGTTAAATTATGATATTCAAAAAAAAATTCGATGCTCTATTTCAAAGAAAATATAATTTTCTGCGCGATGGTTGTTGTTCGAGTTATTGACAAAAAGTAAACATGTAATCGTTTTTATTAGGCCACAGAAACCTCTTCCGAGAGAATTTTGTAATGAACTCGGTTTTTCAATGCCTTTCTGTAATATACAAGTTAAGAAATAAAAAATAAGTTACCCTTTGAAAGGTGATATCTTTATTTTCCATGGTCTAAAATGTCCGAAAATCCGAACACTTCAAACACTCAATTTAGTCGATTTTTAATGAGCTTATTGCATTTTAGACAACAGAAATTCTTGTTTTTTAGAATCGGACTCAGAGGTCCGATACCGGCCCTGAATAACAAAAAAAAAGACATCTGGACGGCATCACCTTTCCGCGTCCGATAATATTGCAACGACTACCTTCATGGTTATCTTTAATTTTATGTGTTTGTTTCTATAAAGTGTAGTTCTATTTAATTTCTTTGACATTCTTTAATTATTGTATAAATATGAGTATGTAAAATTGAAGTTAGAATTTAAAATAAGTTTTTTTTTTTTTTTTTTTTTTTTTATGAATTTGAAATATTAATGAGGGATTGCACTTCCAATATCAGTTTTTTTTTGTTTTTTTTTAGTATATTATAGTTTGATCTATTTTATAATCTAATGTAGATATATGAAACACAGTCGGTTTAGTTACACAATTTATAAATTAAGAACCTTAATCGGTCTTATTACGATCTTCACTATGTTGGATTTATGACTGCCCCAAATAGTAGAATAAGATTTTAAAAATCGTGAAAATGCAGGGAAGGGCTCTTCCCTCCTTATCCGTATTTTCCCGATTAATTTTTAATTTAATTCTTAAGTTTTTACAAAAATTCTTAATTTTTTTCGTAACACATTTTGTTTTAGGTGTTACAGTAGTAATTATAGAAGAAAACCAATTACACATAATTTTTATCACAGAAAGGTTTTGTTTACAAGGTATACCTCTTTTAAAAACCTCTCTTAGCCAATAAAAGATAATCATTATAATAATCTACGATTAAATATAATAAAAATCTACGACACAATAAATAAAAATAATAATAAAAATCTACACATGTCTCTTAAAGTCCGTATGTATAAAGGATCACATTTTTTATTTATACAAGAAATTTTTATAAATATTATGGTATTTAGATTACGGAATATGGTATTTTAAATGCCTCTTTTTACAAAAACATTTTTTTTTTCACAATTTGGTTTTTTTTGCCCTTGGGTATTCAAAGGGATATATCAGGTACACAATATGTACCGGATTAATTTTGGAGCTAGGCTTTAGATTGAATTTTTTTTTTTTTTTTATGGGACCTAAAAAAAAACAAATAAATGTATTATGTTAAATGTCGTGAGATTTATTAAGCAAGACAGGAAGGAGTTTTGAATTCCTTCGAGCGATAAAGCTTCATTTTTCATGAAAATTTTTCAAAAGAGTTCTGCCTAATAAGGCCATTTTATCCTAGCTGCTGAAGGGAGGGGATGGGGTTTAAGCAGCTCTTGACCCCACCATTAATTCTAACAAATGAGCCCATCTCATTCTAATCAACTGTCAAAAGCCTTCCAAAGCGATTTAGATACTAAACTTCACTTCTATTTCTTTTTCAAGGCATTTCTAGAAGAAAATTTTCATAACTTAATTTTAACTCCATTTAATGTTTTTTTTGGAAACAGGTCCTAACGAAGGACTTCTGTTGAGATGGTCAATTCCTATTAGGCTTTCTAAATATTTGTAGTTCATACTGGAAAAATAATCCACTTCTATTATTTTTTCTTGCTTGAGGTATGGTCAATGGAGATGGCAATTGGTTCAATTATCATTCATCTTCAATGGTAACAGGGTGCAAATGTTAAGAGCCATATTTATGAATCTAAAGTACTCTTATTCAACACACCAGAGTTCCAGCGGAAAAGAAACACACGAAACTAAATAATATTAATAGACATTACCCGTTTTAATAAGTGGAAATCAACATAAATGAACTGAAAATTTGCAAATTAAACTAGCAATAATAAAACCTTAATCAAATATTTAAGTATAGTTGGATCAGAATTAGCTTGGCTGGAATGTTACAGGGATTGGAACTGCAGGACGTCTAATTAACGCTCGGGTAGAATGATAAAGTAATTAATCAAAGGAACAAGGGAAAATCTGGAACTCCCACGGATGGGGGAAGTTTGACTTATTCACCTCTAGCGATATCTTATCCAACTAATTTGTGGGCACCTAAATTAAAATGAAACGTATGGTCTTAAACAGAAACTAAAAACAAAATTTTTTTTATAAATCAATATCAGAAAATAATTTCAAAAAAAGGTCATTGATGTTATGTATATAATAACGGAATTGTCAAGAATGAGTTTAAAAAAATATATACCGAAAAATGATAAGCCGATTTGAGAGTTTTATTATTTTCTTAATCAGATCAATCGGAACTGAAGAAGAAATAAATAAATAATTAATTAAGACTAACGAAAACCAAGCATAATTACCAAAAAAGAATTATAATTAATCATAATTACCGAAAACCAAAAAATCATTACTAGAATTAAAAACATAAAATAAAAAAAATCACATATGTTCAAGTTTATTTGGGTGGAAACCAATAAAATAAGTAAACAGTAAAGACATTTCCTACGTTTTTCTGACAAGCTTGTCGTGTTAGATTGATTCAGAAACATTTATTCTCTGAAAAACAAAAACAAATATTTTTTCTAAAAAATAATTAACAATATAGTACTTTTAAAACAAATGATTTTTCGTTTTGTTTCAATATTTAATTTATTATTTGCCACTTAAGCTATTGGCATTTTTTCTAATATTACTTCCTATCAACAAGAAAGAAGTAAAGAAATAATAATCCCTTAAATTAATATTAAAATATGACTAAAAAACTAAAAATTAACGCTATATCAAAAGAATTATAGACAAAAGAAAGATAATGAAACTATGAATTTAATTAGACAAATCAAAAATTCTATTGTTAAGACCAATAATTGATATTATTCACTCCAAATCCGTTGCTTTAGGGTGTGTTTTTTTTTTTTTTTTTTTTTTTAGTTTAAATGCAAACCATGATAATTTAATTGCCCAGTATTTAATAAATTGCTATTTCGTAGAGGAAATATTAAAATTTGAATACGTCCCTTTATTATGACAAGGGTTTCGTGATAAAAGGCGTGGGACTAACTATTCAAATCAAAAACACTCTGGTTACGATGAGTCAATCACTTTAATTATATAAGTGATTGACTCATCGTAACAAGAGTACTTTATTCATGTAAAAATAATTAATTTAAATACATCAAAAGAGAAGGCACTTAACATGAAACATAATATTTAATAAATCACAAACTGGACACTTATAATCTTTCTATTGACGTGTAAAAATTGCATATAAAAGATATGCTATTTCCAAGCCTTAAATCTTCATGGTTTGGAATATGATCTGAAAACTTTCTGGCACTTCCATAGAGCCCCTCTAAACTCAAAGTGAAGCTTTCCTGATTTTCCTATTGTAAGAAGCCATCACCGAAGTCCGCGTTGGGACATTACCCGATCGTTAGCAGTGAAGTCAACCTGCACTTAGTGACGCAGGCAACGCAGAGCAGAGCAGTTTTTGTCATGTGCGCGGTTTCTTTCTAATACACGTTTCACAAAAACTGCTCTGCACTGTTCTGCGTCAACTCGTTTCAATGTGGGTCTAACCTAAGTCTGGATTAGTGCGCACTGCTCTGGTAATGAGTACAAAATAACTGTTTTGATTCTTAACTCTAAGGGCTTGTATAGCATTTCGAAGTCTAGATGAACCTTTTCCAAGTTGACTGTGACCCTTTCCAAGACAACTGTAAGCCTATCCAAGTCACAAGAAACCCTTCCAGTTCAAATATAACCCTTTCCAAATCAAATGTAACCCCTTACAACTTAAACGTCATTCTTTTTATTTAAATTGTAACCGTTGCCATTTCAATTGTGACCTTTGAAAAAATCTTTCAGCTCTTGTTAGTACAATAATTAAAATATATTGAACAAAATGTAAATTTTTTGTTTTTCCATTTCAACTATCATCTTTGAGAATGATTTGAAATTTAACCTCTTGCGGAATGGGTCAAGTTGAGGTCTGAGAGCTTACCGAGATAAATAATGATAGAATTTTTACTATACATTTTAAATTATCTGGCGGATAGCTGTAAACTAGTGTAATTAATAAAAAAATTCTACAGCAATGAGTTTCGTTATTCAACATAAATAATTATTTCTTATTGAAATACATCATTAAAAAATTGCATTTTTCTAAGAAACTAAAAAATGTAAAGTATATTGGCGCATAGTGCCGTTAAAACAAACAAGCAATTGTTAATAATTTTATCCTGGCGGATTTTGAGGCGGTAATTCACCCATTCCTATCGAAATAGGAAGGGTGATGATTGAGTTGTAAGGGGTTACATTTGCTTATAAAATGGAAAAGGTTCAAATAGATTTGGAAATGCTATATATCAGTTTGGCCTATTCAACATCTTCTACTTAAATAGCTTATTTTTATCATTTCATCAAATCACAACCCATTGATTATCAAAACTGCAGTACTATTTCAAAGAAAATAATTAAACTCCATCTTCGCTTTACAAAAAGTAGTGAATAATGTAGATAATTCAACTTTTGCAAAGAATCAGAAGATGCCCATTAGTTTTTATTAAAACATTTTTGATGAAGGATATCCATCAGAGGAAACAGTCGTTAAGGCATTCTGTTCTTCCAACCGCCTTTCCACACGATTAGTTTCCATCGATTACGAAGGAGTATTTTCAGATAGTTATGTTGGTGAAGATTAATTTTTTATTTAGGAAATCGATTTAAAAAAAAAAAATGATTGTGTTTGTATAACCTGGAAACAGAAAGTTAGATTCTTTAAAGGATCCTCCAATATGATAGTAAATATAATTTTAAAACCAGCATTTAAAATCATGACAGATATAATTTGGATGCAAATGGGTTAGGTTGACTGGGGGAGTAAAAGGTTGTTTTAGTAGAATACAAACAGTACAGAATATAAGTTGTTACATTTTTAAAACTTCAGACCCACGAGATTTCCGATACTTTTCTGGTAAAACCAACTTTTTTCCTATATATTATTTTGAGATTAACTTTAGATATCCAATGGAAACAAATTAGCTTCTAAAATTTGGAACCTAATTGATTATACCTGTCCGTTAGACCAAGGCATTTTAATGAATGAATTATCTAATGAAAGAGCATTTCATGAAGATGTAACGAATTGTAAATTCGATTAGATTAAGTATAGCATTATTAAGGATATCAATTATATCCCTGATATGTTAATCTAATTTTAATTCCTATGTAATTTATAGCTTGAATCGGGTTCAAGCAATAGTTTAAAGTTGTAGTAATTTAAAAAAATGGTAGTGATATTCGGACGGATGTTTCACTCATGTATATCTTATCTGTAAGCTATTTGGTGTTCCGGTGTCCCTAACCAAAGTTTTCCCAATTTCTTCCTCAAGTCTAAAAGGCCATTGAAAACATTGAAGTATTGATATAAAATAGAGAAATATTGAACATTTCTAATTTTGAATCGATTGTGGTGGAGGAAAATAATTCAGATGATTTTATATTTACTTGGTTCGTGGTTTACGAAATGCATTAATCTAAAAGGCTTAGTACGAAGTAACTAATCGATCTATTAATGTCAATTAAATTCGGTTATGAAGGGTTTTGCCTAAAAATCTTGTGTTTCTGTTATGAATTGTTACGACTAAAATATTAAAAGTATTCTCAGTTTTTCTTGGATAATCAATACTTTAAAGTCAAAATTAACTACGCCAGACAAAGAATGAAATAGCTTTCTAAATATACTTATGATGACTATGATTATGCACTGCATCGAGAAATCTGAAACGATGGCTAAAAAGTTAGGAATAAAAAAGCTTCAACAACTTTTGTAAATTGTAAAAATTCATCATCTTCCCTTTTTTACGATAGATTCTTTTTTTCTTCAATATACACTACATAGCATGATGTCGATTCCGATCGTTTCATACTTACAAAAGGTTGTTGAACTAAAGGAGCATCTCATTTTTCATAGATAGGCATCCACGTGTTCCCACATGTTACCCCTAGGCTCTGAGAAAATCTTTGTCTCGTACCTCTATTTCAGATGCCCATCAATTTTCTCAAGGCTCTCTGAATTATTCTAACTATAAACTTCTTAACAATGTTTTTATATTGTGGATTATAAAATTATAATCCACAGCCTTCATAACTAAATATTTGGTTTATTTATAATTTTTAAATCCTAGTTCCTTTATTATTATATGTTCCCTTTTCTAAAATTATATTTTATTATCGAGAACATAATTAGTTTAAAAATCTTTAACAGGGATGTTTTCTGAAATTTATTAGTGCGCCAGGATGTAAATATAAATTTATCAGACAATGCAATAAATTGTTGCTTTCGAACCGGAAAAGTTCGAAAACGGAGGTCAATTTGGGTTTCATGGCACAGTATATAAATAAAAAAATTCAAGAGTCTAAAAAAGAGGCGATTTCGGAAGCTAAAATATAAAAATGTATTATGATAAAATAAGAAAAAAATAATATTAAGAAAGGTATGAAAACTGTTAACTTGCATGACCAAAACAAAATCTGAAAACAAAAATTGTTTTGATATAAGAGAGTTTTTTAAAGTTAGAGGTAGGATTTGCCTATTAGATAAAGTTGACTATATTCTGATTGCGACTTCGATGAATTAAAAATTAAAAATCTGGGATATTACGAAAAACAGAGGAAGACAGAAAAAAAGTTAGAAGAATATGAGTTCCAGCCTAGATCAAGATCCCACTGCAGTCCATCCTCGTGTATCTCCTCACCTCACTCACTACTTTTAGGCGTGTGAGGAAATAAAATAAAGAGTTCGGGACTATAACCAATGGAAACTTTTAGCCCATAGGAACATGCACATATTTTCAATTATTTCACAAGTCCTTGAATGTTATTTTTATAGACAGAATAGTGGAAACCTAAAAAACTTCAGTTCTATTTATTTGAGACGGTCGTTATGTTTATGTCAATGAATTAATGTGTTTTAATGCAGGAGTAATAATCCTAATGCAGGATTTAATTTATTTTTTCAATAACCTAGGGAACATAATACACAAAAATATTGGATTTTTAAGTTCTATTTTCAATGAACATTTTCGTTGTAAGATTCCCAACATCCTCGTTGAGCAACAGTCGGCTCCAACAAACCATTCTTCTTGAGTTAATTATCCATACATGCCAGTATTTTATAATTAATTATATTGTAAGGAACAGGAAAGGTATTTTAATTGTGATGTACTGTTTCAATTTAGAGTGTTTGCAGTGACTTGGGTACAGTGACCGCTATCGCTAGACTGTTACTTGGGTAAGATGGAAAAGGCATATTTACGGTGTTTGCAGATATAGTATATATATCTGTATGTTATCAGTACCCTATTAATAATATTTCTAACTTATTTCTTATTTTTCTTTATTTCGTTGTGACATTTATAAAGTATATGAGATTTGTCTTATCAATTATTCTGGTAAAGAGAAAGACCAGGAAGAAAAATAGTTCACAGAAAAAATGTTGAATAAAAAATTAAATTAGTGGATTTGAAAAAAATAAAATATTGAGGTGTTTAAAGAAATAAGATCAAAGAATTTCAGAAAAGGTTTGTAACTCAAAATGAGTTTGTTTTTATTGAATAAGGTTTATTTTACAAAAAAAAATATTTTCATTCAAGTTCTTAGTTTGATGTTTTCATAAATGTTATGTATTGTTAAGGAACAATGAAGGACAGCCTCAGTTCTCTTAATTAAATATTAACATGATTTGAAATATGATACAATATACCAGTTTAAAATTAAAGGATATTTTAATAATATTTTATAATGTGATTAGATTGTTAGAGATTTTGTTTGTTTGTTTGTTTGTTTAACGTCCATTTTTATGCTACTTAGGCTAATCGGACGATGCTACAGTGGGAGTCCTAAATTTTGCCTATCCAGTTATAATTAGGATAGGGATCATAAACGAGTACCTGACATCGTACAGGCTCGGGACCTCCATTTTACGTCCTATCCGAGGGACGGCATAGCTAAGGATTTTTTACTCCCATTAAAAAATCCTAGGGCCTCCGCTGGAATTGAACCCGCGATCTTTAGTATTGTAGGTTGCCATGCTAACCACAACACCACAGGTGACCCCAATTTCTAGAGATGTTTGCCATTTATTTTATTTTAAGATATTTGTCGATCAGTGCCTTCAGAGAAGCAATAATTTTAAATTTTCCAATTAACCCTTTAATGCCTGTAGACTGATATATCAGTTCGCGCGCTTCAGCGTTAGATGACTGAAACTGCGGACCTAATTTTAATTCATTTCTTAACTCTTTCCATTTTAATATTGCACTAGGATAATTAATATCAATATCAAATATTAATTATCCTTATTATTATTAAGGCATTATTATTATTATTAAGGCAAGGATAATTAAGGCACCTCAGTAGTCAGCGCCTTAAAAGATGTTTTTGTGGCTTCTTTTAAAACAAAAATTGAATTTTTACTCTTCGCTTACGTATCATTATTTAGGAATTCATAAATCATAACATTCATAAATCATAGGTAACAACGTGTAACAAAAATATAGTATATAATTTAAAAATGTATTAAAATAGATAGATATATAAAACATTAAATATAACAATTCTAAAAATTATATGTAAGTATGTCTACTTAGGTACGTTCCTACACGTATTTTTTTAATTTCATGAATATTAGAGGAGCATGGCGAGCAGACAAAATAGTCATCATTTTCTTATTCATATTTAGGACGAGTGCAGAACATATGAAAATTATTTTTACATAATTGGTATTTGCGTTTCTCCGTCCCTGTTTCCAGCCCCTCCGGTATTTCCCAGTGACGAGTTTATAACAAATTGACATGGGGTTCTTTTGGGGTTATTCCAAATCAATTTTACCAGCACCTTACTCCTTAGTCATAAAAAATAGGGCGAATTTTTTAGTCTGATTTCTGGCTTTCTACTGTTAAAAAAAAAAAAAATGTTAAAATTTTTAAATCCACCAATGCCGGTCCGAAGTCCGGATGATTGAAAACTTTAGAAGAAAAATATGAATAAGGAGATAAAGAAGAGTGAAAGTGGCAAAAAGTATTGAGGCCACCGAGCACGGCTCAGACGCTAAAGGGTTAACAGTTTGTTTGACATGGTACTGATGTTTGCTAGTCAGTTTCGTGACATTACAATTTAGAAAATCTTGATATCTCAAAAACTGTTAAAAAAAATATCTTATATCCTAATAACAAATTACCATTTAATTTTCATCAACAATTATGTAAACAAAAAGAAATCAAAAGTTGCCCTACTTCTGTAGAATACCCATGTGGTGTTTTATTTCGTAAGGTAACTAAAAAGTATATAGGTAGCTCTATAAATTCGTTTCCAATCCATCTCTTGAAACCCGTCACCGAAGAAGATGCTGTCAGAGTGGAAGATAAGTCCTGAGTCGCGGTTCAATATGTCACCTCGGCTGAGCCATGACGTACCCCAACCTCCGGTCTTTACTCAGCTGTCTTCGACGGGAATCAAAAACTCACTATTGGTCTCAATAAAAAATGAGGTGTCGGATAAAATCGATATGAAGAAAGGAGTCATTACTTTTACAAACTAAGTATCTATCTTAGCTTGAAATAAAAATAAAAAACCTAAGGATTGATGTATGAAATTGTGTTTTTAATGAATTTAGGAGAGTTAAATGTTTTAATTTTTGCATCTCATATTTGACTATAGTATGCTTAATGAGTCATATATTAAGTACTACTTATCAAAACATATAAAAGAGGATTTGTTTTTTTAAAGAAAGAGCCTCTTCTATTTTTTTGTTTTTTTCTTATTTATTTTCTCCAACGTTTCGGACTTCTTCACGGGATTATCTGGAATAACATTATTAAATATTGCACAACCACATGCATTGTCAATACTTTTCATGTTATAAAATGATAAAAAATAATAACATTTAGAAACATTTTTTGATGATTGTAGAACTACATCATCGTCGCACTTCTCTTTTGTGAGAAGCAAGAAGAGTATTTATATTTAAAATTATGATTTGAGAATATTTTAATCTAAATGTAATATTTGTCACACAATAAGCATGTATTTTTCTTCTTCTTCCTCTTAATTCTCTCTGAAAATGATTTGCTGAGAGATTCGTTTATAAAACTGTATGAAGTAAGTATGAGATGTAATATTTATTCGTGTCGCAATACATGCATCGATTATATTTGTAACTACGAGGGGGGGGGGAGGGGAGGTGGTTTTATAACGCCTACACGACGCTACATCTGTTTTCCACTCTCCTTCTGCTGTTCACTCTAAAAACCAATAAATCAGATTGACCTACAAGTTTTGTTAGGTTAAGTGTTCTTTAGAGTAAAAAATATTCCAAGTCGTGAAGTTAAAACCAAAATTAAGTAAATACACAAATAGCAGTCTTAAAACTCGCAATTAATTAATAACTTATATGCATTTATGTTAGTAATAAAAAGTTGGTATTAACATTATACTATGACATAAATCACTTTTATTGCAGATTACTCTTCACAGTTATGATAATTTCTCTAATATACAACTTCCTGCAAATGGTATAATTTTTTTTAATTAGTAATAGCTTCCTAGCGCATCCTACCTGTAATTGAGATTAAAAATGAGCTCTTTGTTTTAAAATTCTTTAAATTTTACAGAAATACTGAATAATTATAATACCTAAAAATTATATATAAGTATTGGATTTTCAATAAAGTTTAATTTATTTCGGAAATAAATAAAAATCTGAATATTTTTAGTAAGTAGGTTAACATATACGTTCCAAAACGACATATATCTGAATGAAATATGTATATCTCAAAAATCGGCTATTTCCAGTTAAAATTGTTTTCTGATTGCGCTGAAAGAGTAGTGTATCCTTAGACAATGGTCAAACTTGGTTAAAAAGCCAAATAGTTTTTTAATATATATATAGTATATATATATATATATATATATATATATATATATATATTATATTTTAATATATAAAACTTCATTTTAATTACGTCATTGAAGTAATTGATTCCCATAATAGGCTCACAAATACATTGGTATTGGAATGTATAAGAAAGAACGTGGGTTGGTATAAGGATGTATGTGAACTCGCTCAAATGCATAATGCTCCTCAAATTAGTCTAGATAATGTACATCAATGGCCTAATATATTCAAATTAATTACTAAAAATGTGGATGAAGGTATTAAAAACAGATATATAACATCAGCAGTAAATTCTTGCAATAGTGTAACGTACAAATTTCTTGAATATGACCTACCCGAAAATGCTCAATACATGAACGACTCATACAAAAGGCACGAGATACAATGGATATTAAAAATAAGAGGGGAACTGTTGTATTTAAATTATAGCAGGCATTCAGGTAGAACTGAAACCACTTGTAATATATGTAATGACGGAGAGAATGAAGATATTATTCATTTTATTGCTACCTGTCCGACACTCTATGAAATCAGATCTAAATGGTTCGGGGAAAAAACTTTAGAAATGGAGGAATTATGTACTTTTCTAAATGGGAAAAATTGGAAAACCATTATAGCGTATGCAAGAGATGCATGGAAATATAGGTATGGGTATATATAGGAAAATATAGAGGTATATAATGGGTGTATGTGTGGGTATATATGTGGGTGTATGTATGTTATGTATATATATTGTGTGTGCGTTTTTATATAGGTAATATAAAATATAATTTAAAAAAAAAAAAAAATATATATGCATATATATGTGTGTATGTGTTTATATGTGTATGTGTGTGTATATATATATATATATATATATATACATGTATTTATAATCATATGATCAATAATGAAAAAAAAAAAATTTTTTTTATTAAAAACAAATTTTACAGCTATTTGTCAGAATATATATATAAGTATTGTTAACACTACTCATTTATTTACTATTTATCACTATTTATTTAATCATACCGTTTATTAGCTGTAATTATTTATAATATTGTAATTGTTTCGTTAAATTAATATTTAAGCTTGTTTATTATTTTCCAATATGTTTATGGATAAAAGTTATAGATTCATATTTTTATTGTAATGGTTATATATAATTTTTGATTCTTGGAATTGCCATACTTTGTTGTGATGTTACTCATACATTTATAGTAATGTTTACTTATAGGTAATGTTTACTTATAGGTAATGCTTACGTAGAAGAACCATATGTAATGTTTACTCACTTACCTCTGATGGTCTATGACCAAGAGTATGTGCTAATTTGATATGTACTTACTGTAATGTTTGAAAATAAAAGCACTTTAAATAAAAATATATATATAGTAAAAAATATATATATAGTAAAAAATATATAGTTTTTTAAAGAATAATATATGTATAAAAGGAATTTTTGTATGTTGTTTTGAAGAGGCGTGAAACGTTTTAAGTTATCAACGTCTAATTTTTAAATGTTTAACATTTAATATTTTGTTGTCCTTCAAACGGATAAATATTAAATTCTACAGCTATGTAAAAGGATCCATAAGTATCCTAGCTTAATATCCAATCTGAACACATCATATTCACCCTCCTGAGAAACCTTATTTTATCCTTAGATGAGAAGTTATTGAAACGAATGTGCGATATGAGAACTTGACGAATTTTTATTTTAGCCAATTTCGATAAATTCACGGAGGATTATTTTGTAAGGGATAATCTTATTCATTCAAATACTGTTTGATAAATGTGGTTCCAGAGTATAAATGTTCCTCATAATTTATACCTGGAAAGCAAGAACTGCAAGCTTGCTAGAACAGGCAGATAAAGAGGAGTGGGGTAGTTTGCAGAAGCCATAAACCGTTTCCCATTAAATAAATCGAGATACTTGAAGGGAGAGATTATGGTAGGAGTTATTATAGCAGATGGTAGAAGAAGGTACAACCTTCTGTTGGTTCTATAAGCCCTTTATTCGGAGCCATGATGGCCCTTCAGTCTCTAGCTCTGTAACATCTCGTCCGGCTATTGGGCTAATCTCGGATCTTGGCTTCCTGCCCAATCGGCTTATCTGCCCAGCGAGCCCTTCCCTATATGGTAGGTTGCCCTTTTATTTTTAAATAACTTTTTTACCTCTACTCCGACACCCAGGTCGGTTACAATCTTGTATACCATGATACACATGAAGTAATATTTCAAATAGAGGATTTTCATAAAAGGTTCAAATTAAATGGTTTTAAAAGGTTTTATTAAATGTTTATTTAAAGGTACAAAAGGTTTTATTAAATGGTTCAATGTGTGAAAAATATACTCTTTTCATATTTTATATTTATATATTTTCATAAAACATATCACTCAATGCCATATCAAATAATGACTTTAGTAAACAAATTCAAAACTAGTGTCATGGTGGAATCAAATGGTGTTTGTGAATCATAAAAGTTCAATTTATATTCTTCCTAAAAAATTGCGTAGTTAATTGAGGTTTAGGACTCATTTATTACTCAATTTCAAGAAGAAATTAAACCATATAGGACTGGTTTTAAGAATAACCAATGAGTGAGGCGGAACTAGCCGCTTGTCCGAGCGAAGTCGTAGCTACCCAAGCGGCGGCTATGGACTGCAACGAGGAAAGTGACTCCGTCAATGCGAGAAATGCCTGCGAGGTAGTAACGGGCCGAAAGAGGAACATTGCTGCTGACCGGGATCCTAGGAAGCAGAAGAGGACCGAATTTGAGGTACCCTTAAATAATAGTTTTCAATCACTACCTAGCACAAGTGAAGAATCATCATCAAATTCTAACGCACCAAGCCAAGCAAAATCAAATAATTATATTATAATAATTTACCCATTTTATTTTTAAAACAGTCTCATCTTTTTTATTTTGTTCTTACATCAGAAGCTTTCGGTGCTTGGCACCATATTCATCTAAAAATATTTATCATGTTATAATTATATAAAAATATTTTTTGTACAATCTTTTTTTATTATTGTCATTAGTTATTTTAGCATTTTCATACCTGTATTATATTATCCTAGTGGACATCGTCTGATTTCTAAAAAATTTTTTGATGAGATTCATCTTCGTCACACGTAGGGATTATATTTAATATAATGTTAAAAAATTAAAATTTAAAGTCATAAGATATTTTTTTATATTATATTTTACTGAAATTTCCTATATAATACCTTTACTGGAAACATGGGAAAACATCCGTCTACTGCTTCTATAAATCAACCAATGGATTAAGTCCTTCTTTATTATAAACATCCCCACCCTAGCCCCCACTGCTTTAAATTGACCGATCAAGTTGTACATTATTTTTTTATTTTATTGTAGAATGTTGTTGATAACTTGAGAATATTGTAAGGAAATGTTGGCCGATTCTAGTTTTGAATTCATTAATTCTTTCTGATTTGCTGCAATGTAGATAGCTTCTAAAATTTTTCTTTTTGGTCCCGAGTTTGATCTATGAAGTATTTTTGTATTTTCAAAGTCTATCTCATGCCTATTGTTTTTTGCATGGTTGGATAATGCTGTTTTTGTTTTTGATTTTGGTTTTAAATTATTGTTGTGATTATAAATACGCGTTTTTAAATCGGTCGAGGTAACTCCAATATATGATTTGTCACAGCTTTTACAAGGTATTTTATATATTAGGTTGCGTTGATTTAATATTGGTATTTGGTCTTTTGTTTTAGTAATTAAATTTCTGATGTGATGTTTTGGTTTTAAGGAAAATTTGAATTTATTTACATCCATATCTTTAAATGTTTTTATTGCGTTATGTGTTAAGCCTTTTATGTATGTAAGCGATTTGTATTTCGGTAAATTATTATGTTGTTTCAGGGGAGTCTCGGTGGTGTTTTGAGGGTTGGAGTTTTCTGATTTTTGGTTTTGTTCTGTATTATTGTCTGTGAATTCAATGTTTTTGAAAAACTGTTTTATACTGGTTTGTTATTGTGGGTAGGTTAATTTCGGAGTGTTTATTTCTGTTATTTTTTCTTTATTATTTTGTTTTGTTTTTGTTTTGTTGGTTTCTATGCGAATCTTACTATTTATTTCATGTTTTCCCTTTTTCTTAGTTTCGTTTAAGACATTGTATCGAAATACAAATCGCTTACATACATAAAAGGCTTAACACATAACGCAATAAAAACATTTAAAGATATGGATGTAAATGAATTCAAATTTTCCTTAAAACCAAAACATCACATCAGAAATTTAATCACTAAAACAAAAGACCAAATACCAATATTAAATCAACGCAACCTAATATATAAAATACCTTGTAAAAGCTGTGACAAATCATATATTGGAGTTACCTCGACCGATTTAAAAACGCGTATTTATAATCACAACAATAATTTAAAACCAAAATCAAAAACAAAAACAGCATTATCCAACCATGCAAAAAACAATAGGCATGAGATAGACTTTGAAAATACAAAAATACTTCATAGATCAAACTCGGGACCAAAAAGAAAATTTTTAGAAGCTATCTACATTGCAGCAAATCAGAAAGAATTAATGAATTCAAAACTAGAATCGGCCAACATTTCCTTACAATATTCTCAAGTTATCAACCACATTCTACAATAAAATAAAAAAATAATGTACAACTTGATCGGTCAATTTAAAGCAGTGGGGGCTAGGGTGGGGATGTTTATAATAAAGAAGGACTTAATCCATTGGTTGATTTATAGAAGCAGTAGACGGATGTTTTCCCATGTTTCCAGTAAAGGTATTATATAGGAAATTTCAGTAAAATATAATATAAAAAAATATCTTATGACTTTAAATTTT
Source organism: Aelia acuminata (assembly GCA_911387785.2). NCBI lineage: Eukaryota > Metazoa > Arthropoda > Insecta > Hemiptera > Pentatomidae > Aelia > Aelia acuminata. The sequence goes on from OU426978.1 coordinate 146,915,312, forward strand.
AATTTTTTAACATTATATTAAATATAATCCCTACGTGTGACGAAGATGAATCTCATCAAAAAATTTTTTAGAAATCAGACGATGTCCACTAGGATAATATAATACAGGTATGAAAATGCTAAAATAACTAATGACAATAATAAAAAAAGATTGTACAAAAAATATTTTTATATAATTATAACATGATAAATATTTTTAGATGAATATGGTGCCAAGCACCGAAAGCTTCTGATGTAAGAACAAAATAAAAAAGATGAGACTGTTTTAAAAATAAAATGGGTAAATTATTATAATATAAAATACATACAACAGTCTACTTATCCAATCAAATAATTCTTCGCCTGACCTAAAACCACCTCTAATATATATTAGTAACGTAGTAAATTATGGGGCTTTAGTCTCCTATCTACATGCTAATTCTAGCCCAAATTCTTTTAACATTAAAACATTTAATGTAACTAAATGTAATTAATATGTAATTAATGTAAATATTTAAAACATTAAAAAGCACATCAAAGGGAGTAACTGTTTATCCCCACACCCCAACCGATTACAGAAAGCTGGTCACCTGCCTCAGAAACTGTGGAGCTGAATTCCATACTTATCAGCTCCCAGAGGACAGGAATCCACGCATAGTCATTAAGGATTTGCACCACAGCACCCCAATTGAAGAAATCAAACGTGATCTTGAAAAATATGGTTATGGAGCCGTGAGTATCACGAATGCCATCTCACGATTCAAACAACCCCTGCCAATGTTTTTTGTAGATATTAGTAAGGCCACGTATAAGAAAAAATATTCGAAATAAATACCCTATTTTACACTAGAATAAAAATTGAAGAACCTCGCAGAAAAAGAATTAAACCGCAATGTTTACGATGCCAATAATACGGTCACACGCGGTCTTATTGCAACTATTCACCGCGCTGTGTAAGATGCGGGCAAGGGCACGAAACCGCCTCTTGTAATAAAACTAGGGAAACACCAGCGAAATGTGCCAACTGCCAAGGCGATCATCCCGCAAATTATCGCGGATGTCGAATCCTCAAAGAACTCAGAGCCCAGAAGAAACTGAGAAATCTTGTTCATCAGCGTGAACCCCCGACTCCGCCTCCTTCAATTAACCCAATAGATTTCCCAATCCTAAAAGCACCTCAAAAGGGCAATATTCACATTCAGCACCAAAAGCCAACACAGCAACAGCCAACTGCGTATCAGTGAAAGCCATCTCAGCGGCAACATCAGACGCAGTCGCAGCCATCTCAGCGGCAAAATCAGGCGCTATCACAGCCATCAGCTCAACAATCAGAAGAAAACCCATTTCATATACAACCTTCGCCTGGCTTGCGACATGATATTGCCCAGCAGTCACCTTCAGCCGATAATTATATCCCAGCTCAACTATCTCAGGTGTTGAACGGTCTTAACACCCTCAAACAGCCTCTTTTTAGTCTCCTCCAACAGCTCACGCAGCTAACTCAAAGCCTATGCCCTCCAAATGGCCCCTAATCAGCTAACTATAGGCTCTTTGTCAATCCTTCTGTGGAACGCTAACGGACTAACCCTACGTAAAACAGAATTGGACATATATTTACACGAAAAACGTGTAGACATAGCACTGATAACAGAAACGCACCTTACACCACGCAATAAATTTGGAATTTCTGACTACATGACATACAGAACAGATCACCCTGACAACACAGGGTATACTGATAAAGACATCACTCTCACATAACACATTGTACTTACCAACTACACCTGACATTCAAACCACAGGCATACTACTACACACAAAACATCATACAATAACCATAGCCCGGTGTATTGTCCTCCTAGATATGTACTAACACCCTCGATGTTTTGCAACTATTTTCGGAGCCTAGGAAGATGCTTTATAGTAGGCGGTGATTTCAATGCTAAGCATCAATGTTGGGGGTCACGGCTTTGCACACCTAGAGGAAGAAACTTGAAGGCTGCTATCCACGAACTTTCATTAGACACCATATCACCTGACACACCAACTTATTGGCCAACTTCACAACGGAAAACCCCAGACCTTCTTGACTTTTTTATCACCAAAGGACTACGGCCATACCTTACACAATAAATTCGAACTCGGATCTTTGCTCTGATCATTCCCCAGTACAGTTAGTTATTCTTGATGAGCCCAACAATGTACAAAGACCGCCGAAGCTAGTTTACGGCAATATTGATTGGGATGCTTATAGAGCATTTCTTGATTCCGAACTTTCAGTTCCATGCTCTATTAAAACTGAAGAGGAATTAGAAGAGACAGTCGAAAAATTCAGTAAAAGTATCCAAAAGGCTGCTTCAACGATATCAAGGGCATCAAGTACTGATCATCTGCCAAAATACCCACAGTATATAAGGGACTTGATCAGAGCAAAGAGAAGAGCTCGTAAGGTGTGGCAGACTAACAGACTACCATCAGACAGAAAAACTTTTAACATACTAAATAATGAACTCAAAAGACAAATCCGAAAATTCAATAAAAGAAACTGTGATACTTACTTAACAAACTTATTTACGGACGATGGGAGTTTGTGGAAGCGTCTTCTTTCTAAAAAGAAGACGGTTCGTGGGCAGGGTCGGATAGGGAAAAGTCTGAACTGTTTGCCGATCACCTTTCCACAGTATTTACTCCACTCACTGACATCACGAACAGAGAACATGAATATTTTGTACTAGATACTCTGGAAATACCTTTACAATTGACACCACCCCCTCATTCATTTACTCCTTCACAAGTAGCACAACACATCAGACACCTACCCAAAAGAAAAGCCCCGGGTTATGATTTAATAACAGCCGAGGCGCTCCAGCAAATGCCTAGGAAAGCTCTAGTGTTCCTTACGACTATATACAACTGTATGCTCAGGACAACTAAATTCCCCATTCAATGGAAATATTAACTCATCAAAATGATTTACAAAAAAGAAAAAGACTTATACAATCCATCATCATACCGACCAATTAGTCTTCTTCCCATCTGCTCCAAACTTTTCGAAAAATTTATACAAAAGATTAGTTGACATACTAACCAAAAACAATATAATACCTGACCATCAATTCGGTTTTCGTACTTCCAATTCAACGACACAACAACTACACAGAGTAACGGATTATATTGCTGGAGCACTAGAGCAAAACCAATACGCAACTGGTGAATTTCTGGAAGTTGCCCAAGCATTTGATAAAGTCTGGCACCAGGGGCTTCTCTTCAAACTCAAAACCGTACTACCCCACACATACTATCTTCTATTCCAATCCTACCTCTTTGACAGATTCTTCTCTATCCGGCATGGCTCAGAGATTTCTTCAATCCGACCAATCTTAGCAGGAGTTCCGCAGGGTTCGATACTGGCTCCGTTACTTTACATCATATACACTCACGACATACCTACCAACTCTAAAATTCTGACTGCAACTTACGATGACGATACCGCAATTTTAACAATACACCATGACCCCATTCTTGCCTCATTGAATTTACAGAACCACTTACTTCAATTACAAAAATGGTACACACTATGGAAAATGAAATTAAATCATGACGAATCACAACACATAACTTTCACACTCAGACGATATACATGCCCACCAGTTTATATTGGCGACAACCAAATTCCACAGACAGAAACTGTACGCTACCTCGGAATTCTGTTCGACAGAAGGATGACTTGGGGCCCACATGTCAAAATGAAAAAGAAGACCTTGAACATATGCTTAAAAATTCTTTACTCCCTTTTTGCCAAATCTTCTAAATTGAATATTAGACAAAAACTGAATACATACACCTACTTACTTAAACCCATTTGGACATACGCCTCACAGATTTTCGGCTCAGCTAAAAAGACACACTTACAAAAATTACAAACTTTTCAATCCAAAATTTTAAGACTAATCACGGATGCTCCCAGGTACGTAAGTAACCAAACTCTACATACTGACTTACAACAACCGACTATCCAACAACATATACGAACGCTTTACTCACGCTTTTTTGTTAAATTGGATAGACATAACAACAGATTAATTCACGACATGGCCACGGTTGACTTGCCCGTTCGAAGGCGGCTAAAAAGAAGCTGGATGAGAGACCTCCTTACCTGAATTAGTGTCAAGCCCGGAAAGAGGTGCTGCTGGGCACTTTCCTTCCTTCATGCCATACATGCCTTCAATATTATTGCGATGCTGCAGCCATCGGATTCGCTGATTGTCGCAGACGGCTGACAGGTGCGAATAAATGTTTGAAGAAAAAAAAAAAAAAAAAAAAAAAAAAGTGTCATGGTGATCTTACTAAGTTTATTTCTTTCCCTTATTTTATGCGTCTATCGTTTTTTTGTCAAAGGCCTCCTGGTGGTGGCGTCATGGAAACAAAGACGTGAAGTTCAGTAGAGTCAAGTCAAGGGAACTGTTTAAACAGCACCCCAACTAGGCAAGTTAGTAGTACTAATACTAAGTGGGTATAAGAATGTCCCGATACACCTCTAATAGTAAAACGCTTTTAAATGAACTGATAAAGCAACGGGTTTGAAACATATAACAGGGATATAAATAATATATATCTTATTACCTGCTTATTAATGATATTAGCGACAATCGACATCAATACAAAGAAACAGGGTATATCTAGATATAAAAAAAAAATATATTCCGTCTCCAACAACCAATTAAATGAACTAAATCCTTGCTAGACGCGATCAATAATTGTAGAACCAAGTCCATTTTGTTGGAGTTAGTATTAGGATTGATTTTTTTAATCCATCGTATTTTTTTAATGCCTTTTTAGTTTTTATAAGGCAATAATATCAGAAATGAAAATGAAATTTTAGGACAAAAAAAAGGCTCATAAGATTTAAATTAAAGAAACAAAACCACGTACTTGTTCCTTAAAATGTACGACGGAAACTAAGATTATAAGTAAGGTAAAATATTTTCATCTGCAAGTACAAAATAAAAATGTATGAAAATTGAGGGTCTACAACTAATTGAACCCAATTAACAATAGGGAGCTCATTCCATAAGAGGTAAATTTACCTCCGGAGTGTGCTGAAAGTATTTTCGAAAATTTAGTGCTCTAATAGAAAGCAAAGTGGAAACATAAATGAAGTATTCACATGCATTGGGATCATGTGTCAAGTTTACACTTTAAGTTGATGAGTAACCCACAATATCAGCAAGGCGAGTAATTAATGCTGATGATTTCGTTAAAGTTGACTTTGGTTAACCTCCCCCCACTCCCTCCACAAAGTGTATCAATTTCTCTAAATGGTTGGTGATTGATTAAAAAGTACCTCGATTTTTAACGTTGATATAAGTAAAGATATGGTTTCGGAAAAGGTAATTTTATTTATTTAATTTATTTCTTTAGATATTTCTGAAATTCCTTAAAGTTAATAGTTTTTTTAGTTATAGCTTCACTAGTCAAAAAAGCGAAACAAACATACCCTGACAACTTTTAAAAGAATTTAAATAAATTTAAACTGAATCAATCCCGTTTAGTTATTAGTCCTATTTGCATTAAATTTGGCAAATAGATTTTTTCTTTTCGATTGAGTTGTAGTTTTACGTACTAAAATTGAGGATACAACATTTAGACTGTAGACAGAAGGCTGAGTTCAAATATTTGAATATACTTTAGAAAATAGAAGTGACAACATTGCTTAAAGTTTTTTTTTTGGCGGTCTGCTCAATATTTTAAGGACTCCTTATAGTTAGAAGACTAGAGGAATTTTACTCATTTTTGAAGACGAATGTAAATTTATTTAAAACATTTTTAAATAAATATGCGTTTCATCCTCTTAAAATTACTCTAATAATTTGAAAAGAGCTGGTAGAGTTAAAAGTCAACTCCTTCCTAGGTGTCGATCAAATTGTTCTAGGACCAAAATTTAATCTTCGTAAGCTTAAGTTCTTACACATCCAGAGCTTGATTTGTGGCTAGGCGGGAAATTGAGATTTATGAATGAACTAAGTTTTACTTATTATCTGCCCACTTGTGATTAATAAGTGTACAAGGTAACTTTATCTTAATATCGCGTAGAAGAGATTTGCTAGACAAATTAAAACCGTCGTTTAAGAAGTTTTCTTCCATTACAATTTGTCAAATTCCATTAAACATTTCTATTCAATACTTTTCTTAATGATGTCAGAATATAGACTTTAGACAGAAGGCTGAGTTCAAATAAGTGAATAAATTTTAGAAAATATAAAGGTGACAACGTTGCTTGAAATAATGTTTTTAATTTATTACAAATTTCCCTTGTCTTTTTTCCATTCATAAATCTCAATTTAAAGATACAATTGAAAAAATTTCTCAGAATTCTGCTGCAGATTTCTTCAGCTGTCCAATCCAAAAGTCTTGAATTCATACTACCAACAACACTAGACATCATTAAAAGTTTTTACCGGTCTTCTCAATAGTTTAAGGACTTTATATAGTTGGAAGACTAGAGGAATTATACTCATTTTTGAAGACGAATGTAAATTTATTTAAAAAATTTTTACAAAATCAATCAATAATAAAATAAGAAATAAGAATAACTATTGACTCTGGAATTTAAAAATAGTTGAGTTGTCAAAACATGTAAATTAAAATTTAATATTTGTCATATACAAATAAACAATGCCCCAAAGTCAAGTACAATTGCGATTGACTCAATCCATTTGCTGCTAATAAATATATTTGCAATTCTAAATCTCAAATCGTTGAACATGCTCTGGAGTCTACAAGGTTAAGAGGAGGGGAATACATAAAACTTATTCAGCAATACTTGCGAAAATTCTTATAAATATATATGTTATTTATTTTTTTTTATTTATTTTTTTTTTTTTTTTTTTTTTTTTTTTTATGTCCTCCCTACCTTGCCTTTCAGCAACACGGGTTTTGGCAAGATACAAACACTAGTTAGCGTTTTTACCTTGCCTAAAAAAACTTTATTTTGATTTTTCTCTCAGGATCTTCATTCGTTTGAAGACTGCTGCCTTCTATCTAACGGTACTTCTGTCTGGTCTATCCTTGCCCTCTGTCGGGTGGTCTTCCAGGTGGTGGTCCCCTTCTTCCAAGATTGAAAACGTCCAGTCCGACGGCTTCTTTCCACCCGTAAACAAACTGTTTGTAGTACGGGAAGTTCCGCTCTGTCATTAACTCAGGGAACTGGTTCTCCCCCAGGACGTAAAGCCCAGTATCCCTGATGAGCTTGGACCTCAGTGCCTCAAAGGCGGTGCAATTCAAAACGACATGCTCAGCCTGTCCAGTCCAAATGAGTCCAAATGTTATCAAACAAAATGTCTGTACTTTCTGGCTTTTATTTTTTGGATTTTTCAACTGTTTTAATAATGTGAAAATAATAATAAATAACAAAATTAGAACTTATGAAGCATCTAACAATTCGTTATCTTGCTTTGACAATGTTAAAGCAAACATTTTCGGCGAAAATAAGATTTTGTTGGTTCTGGCTCTCCATCAATAACACTATTTTTGTTTTATTTTGTTATATACAAAAAGGATAGTAAAATTTATACACTTCTGTCAATATCACTTTGTTCATTGGTCCTGTGAGAATTTTTCAACTCTTTTTTGTACATACACCAAGTAAAACTCAAGATAAATATTTTTGTAATTAAACTAATGTTGTAAAGAATTACTGTATAGCAAGAAAGAAATAATTAATTAATTTTCCACTATTAATTAAGATCCCACCCTTAGTAATCAACTTTCTATCAGGTTACCAGGCAACGCGATATTCTAATATTATTTGTTACTTAATATGACGGATAATTCGGTGATAATCAAAGTTGAGAGTGGTTAGTGATTGAAGACAATGGGTGACTGCCCGCCGATAAAAGCATCTTAAACCATACCCCATCCGGTATGAGTGGCCCATCAGCTTTCTTGCGGCGACTCAGACCGAACAGGTGTAGAGGTGATAACCCTGCCTATCGAGAATCGCGTTGCGGTCTTCCGCCGCATCGACGTTAAGCTTCGGGTTAAGTCCTGGGAGCCTCCTGAGTCTGATCATGCATAATTCATGAAATCGGGCCAATTTGTCATTGCCCTTGAATCTGAAAGAGCTAACACCATCGGCGGGAAGGATACTACTACATTGGCGCAAAGGCAATTGCTTAAAGAGCTTGGGCAGTCTGCCCCTTCACCATGAAGACAATGGCTTGCTGCGACGCTAAGTTGAGGATACCACTCCAGGTAGTATACCGCAAGCAACATTGATGTTTGTAAGAAGATCATACCATGAAGCCAAAAGTCTCAGTAGAACCACTATTTAGGAACCGACTGAAGATTTTATATATTGTACGTATTTGATAGGAAAGAAGTTGAATAATTTTGAAGAGACGTTTGTCTCAAATTTGCATGTCCAATTGGTCCTGAAGATTTCCAAACTATATTAGGATTCAAATAGAACACTACTGAGATATACTGGACTACGTTTATCTCCCAAAGTTTTTTTGTTTGTCTATTTGTTTTCATGAATAGGAATTCTATATCTCGGGTGTACAAGGCTTATTTCTAGGGTATTGGTAGCTGAGATTGTTAGGCGTGTTATCGCATTCTGGGAGTTTTTTGCAGTCTTAGATGATGAAACGACGCGTTTTAAAAAGTAGTCTTTTAAAGACTGGACAACCTATTGAACAATGGTATTTGGACTATTGCTTAATTAATAAATAATCAAAAATTTGATTGATAATTGCAGTATAAAATGGATAATGATCCTAACAACTATAAAATCCGTTAATGGGTTCAAAGTACTAATTATATTTAAATAAACATGATATGACCATATCAATGAAACTTTTTCATCGGCACTTGTCACAATCCGGGGTAAATAAATGTTTTCAAATTATTAGGGAGAGGTCTGTTTGCAATAAGTTATGGAAACTGATTGGTAGAACTTTAAAGAAGTGCGAAAGCTGTCAATTTGATGAAATTGGTTCGTATTCTATTGCTCCCTATCAGAACATACTCACCAACGGAAAATTGGGTATCGAAAAGTTTGTTGATTAATATCCAACTGTAACGGCTAATTTAATGGTACTAGCAAATCCTTTCATAAAGGAGATATGACGGCCCAATAGATGTATAAGTGACAACGTGACCTGTTTTATTATTTCATACTGAAATGGTTGTCTAATAATAGCGTCGAATTAAGGTCTAGTCGCAAATAACCGCACCGCAGCTCGGCCGTGTATCGGATAGATAGTAACATGTCGGTTGACTCGGTGTCGGGCATGTGTGATTACTACATACTACTATCTATCCTTCGTAAATGAATCAGATCCGATACACGCCCGTGCTGCGGTGGCCAGACCTTTAATGTGGCATTTGATACTGTAATTATAATGAAATAATTATAATATAAATTATTATAATTAAAATATGATTCTTATGCATGATAAAAGGGATTGCCATATAAGGTCATATTAGACGTAGAACACATGTTTTATCAACTTGGTAATGAAAGGATAAAAGTTTAGAAAATATCTGTTAGTACAAGCCGTGAGGAGAATAGGCGTATATGCTCTTTTGAGAAGCAGATGCTCTCTTGAAAGCATATAAAAATGCTTTTAATGATTTTGTGAAAAATTGGAATCTGTTAATTATGAATTAAAAATAATGAATACATGGTCGGATAAAATAGGAATTCTATAAAAGATAAAAATGAAAATAACAGGAAGGAATCCTGGTTTTATCAAAATTTCTCGCTATAGATATGTTTTTATAGGAATAATTAGTCATTTCCTAACGTTTTATGAATAAAAGTAGGACTAAAACCATAAATTAAGAACTTTTCAAGATTAAAACGCAAATTCCTTTACGCCCGAAGAAACTTCGTCAAGGTACGAAAGTTTAGTTAATCATGAGATTGTATAAAGGGAAATTTAATAAAATAGTAATCAGGTATTACAGAGCCTAAGATAATATTTTGCTACGGAATTAAATCATTAATTATCATTATTTATTCGTGTGGGTTCAGGTTAGGTAAAATTTGTCTTTGTACTCTTGAGGTATTCAAACTTATCTCCTTTGATCTCTTTATAAAATAGTATTAAAAATTTAACGTTTATAACTTTGTATAAAGACTGCTTCCTAGTCCACTCCCGTCCAATTCGTAACCTTTCTAAGTATGATATTTGAAGTCCGAAAACAGGGGTAAGGGGTGGTGCCCGGTTACAGCGATTGGTGACTAAGTCGTACTTGGGCCGGGATAGCCGAGCAGAATTTAGTTTTTTTTTTTTTTGAGCAAATGAAAACAAAAATAAGAAATGAATGTGGAAAAATGTATAACTTTGAGAAGTGGCAATTAACAAAACGCATTAATTTCTAATCTAAGTAAGTTGGTAAGTGAAAGTTGTGTGTTGCGCGCACGCACCAGATTTTTTTATTTACTCACAAACGGCTTTAACTCTTTTGACCAAACTCTGTATTTGGTGTATGTATATTTGACATCCAAAATTTTATTAACCGTATTATGAAAATAAAAACTTTTATTTATTATTATTATTATTTATTAATAAAAAGATCAATTTTACTTTACAGAGTAAATACGTGATGCTCAAATTTTTGAAACATCGCAGGGGTGTAAACATATGGTATAAGATAATAGCCTATAATTAATATAGATATTTTAGTCTAGAAACTTTTGTTACATAATAAATTTTTGAAAACAATATACAGCGATTTTAGAGGAACAGTAATCGTTCTTGATTTCCAGAAAGGCATAAGAGACGAAAATACACCTATCGATTGTCCTTCACGATGTATTTGCAAAAAGCAACTCGTAGTAAAAAACAAGCAAGCAGTAAAAACGAGTATGTCGAAATTTTAGTTTATTTTGAATTAAGGGCCTATTCATTCACACTATCGGTTTCGCGCCCGCTCCACTCTCGCTCCGCTCCCGGTCCACTCTCGCTCTACCCCATTCACACTAGCGCTCCGCTCCCGCTCCACTCCCGGTCCGCTCTCCTAATGTCTTACCATATTCACACTATATAATTTTACACCGTTCACTTTTGAAAGGTTTAAGCTATTAAAGCCATTAATAATCGAAGTTGTCTGTATTCGGATTTTAATTAATGATTAACTTTCAGTTATTTAAGTATTCATTTATTCTTCAATTTTACGGCCAAAAAAAAAAAATCAATTTTTCGTTTGTAGAAATAGCTGGTAAGTGTACTTTTCTTGATGAAGAAGATAATATTATCAAAAAATATAATATGAAGAATATATTGCAACACAATAATTATTAATAATAATTATAAATTAATTTAATTAATGGTGAAGAAATAATTTAAAGTTTTTTCGGAATGTATTCGAATACGCTTGAAAATTTTAAGTTGAAATCGGTAAATGCTGAAATGGTAAATTTACCGATTGTGTTCTCTTCTTTTCCTGATTAATATTTTAATTATTTTTTGCTTTAATATATTTTTTTGTTAATGATCTGACATTTTTCATAAGAAACTGCATTTTTATTCGTTTCAAATTAAACGTTATTTTATAATAGCAATGAGTATGTAGTCAATAAATAAATCGGTGACCATTTTTTAAGAGTACATTAATTTATAGCAAAATATATCTCAAACATAACATGAATTTTTCACGTCGAAAAACCGAGCGTATTGTTGATGATTTTTTTTTTATCATTCCAAGCGTATTCGAATATATTCGGAAAAAATTTAAATTATTTCTTCAACATTAATTAAATTAATTTATATATATATATATATATATATATATATATATATATATATATGTATATATATATATATATATATATATATTTTTTTTTTTTTTTTTTTTTTTTTAAAGTTGAACTTTTTTGGCCGTAAAATTGATGAATAAATAAATACTTTTATAACTGAAAGTTAATTATTAATTAAAATCCAAATACAGACGGCTTCGATTATTAATGGCTTCGAGCGGGAGTGGTGCGAGAGTGGAGCGAGAGTGGAGCGGGAGCGGAGCGAGGCCGGACCTGTGCCAATATTGTGATTAACCTCTCTCTATTCCTCTTTAGAATATTTTGCCAGTGAGACCGGACCTGGAGCGGAGCACTAGTGTGAATGGGGTAGAGCGAGAGCGGACCGGGAGTGGAGCGAGACCGGAGCGGTACCGATAGTGGAATTTTCTGTCTATTTCTCTTTAGAATAATTGAGCGGACCGGGAGTGGAGCGGGAGCGGAGCGATAGTGTGAATCCGCCCTAACAGGGGGAAGAAGCTAATGAGAACGAACTATCTAGACTTGCACGAGAAGAGGAACTCCCCCTATTAGGATCTAATAAATATTTATTTGCAATCATGGTCAGGGCGGGGGGTTGGGGGAGGCGGAGATGAGAGGAGGAGTTGGTCATTGAGAAAGGAGGTAGAATTTCACCTTTTTTCTCTGAGGGGTAGGCCATTCTTTTTCATAAAGCAGCAACGAAATATGTACATATGGGTACAATTTTCAGTGTAATTGGAACTCCAGACAGGGCCTATGGACTACCAATAAACATATTTTACAGGGCAAATAAAATAGGCTCTTCGATGAGGTTGGGAAAACGAACGGGTTGGAAATAAGGGATGTAAACTAATTCAAAATGTATTAAACATTCACCTCCTTGGATTATACATGAGACACGATATTACAAATGATTTTCATTGAAAATACCATTGTTAAGCTGATGTTACATAATATTAAGCTCAAGTGATAAAAAAACAAAACAACATAAACATGAAAGCACATATATAAAAATTGAGTTGAAATAAATGCAAAATGTATCCTCTTTTCCTCTTTCTATATATTATATAATTCTATTCTGGAAATAAGGATGATATAAAATAATGTACTTTAATTCTTTTTAGCCTAACATTTGCTATAGACATACATATAAATATTAAAACTAACACTTACCTGAATTTGGCAAATGGTTTCGCTGTATGGCCAACACTTGAACAATGCTGGGAGAAATCCAAAGGGAGTGACCAAGACACCAATCGCCAGGTCGTTACTGGCCAATGAAGTGAGCAAATATCTAGGCTGTAAAAGAATTAAGGTATTAAAAATTAATTTTATTAAAAACGTAGGAATATAGTAAAGATTTAAATTTATTAGATTTTGTGAAGTGGGGTAAGTGTATGTGGTGCAAAGTTCAACTTTACCCAATCATAAATTGGGTAGGACCAACGAGATTGGACCTTCTTACACATTTATATAACAGATACGAATGACAATCCATTCTATTATAATGTAAATTTATTTTAGTTTCTATTTAGTTATCTAACTTTAATTTTCATTAATTAAATCTTCACCTCTAGTTTAATTAAATTCTTTCGTTATTCATTAGGCTTTTTCCTCAAGGGGTAAAATTTCTTTGTGCACAAAAAAGTCCTTGAAAATTTTCCCTGGAAGTTGATCAAATATTAAAAAGGAAAATAGACACCGAGGAGTAACAATGACAATTCTGAGAAGAGGTTGAACGGGTACATTAAATTATTCGTTGAAGATGAAGTAAAAGATACAATTATTCCCAAGGGATCTGTTTAATTTCCGTATTCCAAAGGCAGCTTTGCTAATATACGTAATGTTAAAAACATTGAAATAAGAAATTTATTCTAGGTAACTTTACGTTTTCGACATAAGCAGACAAATTCCATACCAGAATATCATCTATAGTTAATAGTTAATGCAATTTTGGTGGAATTTAGTAAAATTATGTGGGTTACTTTAACAGCTGAATTTCATTTTAATAATACTGCACCCCTACTTCCCCTACCATCCATATTTGGGACTTTGCCATGAAAACAAACATCAAATAGAAAAAGAAACAACTCGAAAACAATTTGATGGTCCAGATTTCTTGATAGACGATCCAAATTATCTTTGATCAACTGATATACCATCTACACAGTACTACTAATTAGATTCTTATTCACTTAAAGGATAGAACTTTTTGTTTCTGTAAAGCACTCAAACTGGAAACGAATGCACGCCTACCAATAAAAAAGTAATTAGGAAAATAGTGTTGTAGCGGAGTCATAGATACAGCTGTGTCCATATATCCAATCCCGACTTTCTAGGTGGTGGCCTATTAACTTAAGTGCTCTATTAACTAACAATGTAAAAACATGCAAATAACCACGGATTATGTTATTGTAAATTGAAAAACTGCGATAGTGAAATGAAATTAGTAATAATAAAAATGTGTTAGATGTTAACTGAATAATATGCTATAAAGTGATAAGTAAATATTATGTATTTTTAGGTGAGTTTAGAGTTGAAATTAGATTAAAAATTAAATTGTTAAATATTTAATTAAGTACACAAAGTAAAAAATTTTATCGAATGCTATCAAACGCAATTCTTTTCATTGCATAACACACACGCGATAATAAAAGGTCATGATCAATGTTCATATTTGCATAGTTAAAATTCTCTTTGACAGCTTTTTATATTTTTTATCTTGTTTCATTCTATATTCAATGTATTTCTTAAGAAACCGACATGTTCTGATCGGAATGTCATACGTTTCAGGTAAAACAAAACATGTTTAGAAAATATTATGCAGATAAAAAGTTTTAGCTTTTTAGTCAAAATTTAAAATAACACCATTGCAAGTAACTAATCAAATCCTACATCCTTACTTTCCCATACTCGATTTCTGAATCGACTGTTATAAATACCCTTTACAAACGTTTTTATTATAATTTACACGGTGTTACTAATACCAAGCACAGCAAACACTTTCACTCTAATATAAAACCAACAGCATAAAAACTCAGAACCTAATAAAACCCCAAGGGTTTCGAGACGGTAGTCTATACAGTTGATCTTTCACATGATAATGAATGATCCCAATCCATACAAACTTTTACAGATTGTATATCGAAAAACTGTAGAAGAATATTTTATAAACCGAGACTGGAGATATGAAATGATCTCGTCACTGAGCGCTAAGGTAGTTTTGACTAGCTGCGGAACCAAAAGGGGAGAGAGCGTAAGTGGGATGAATAATGTTCTGTCCGGAGGGCGGCATTGTAGTGAGGGGTGAGGTATAGGGGCCGGAGGTTGGGATACCTGCGGCCGGCAGTGATTAGTGACAACGGCCCAGGGCAAATTAAGTTGCTGAGCTGAGACTTATCCTACACTCACTGCCATATTTGGGGTCAATCCGCTATCCAGTCATCCTAGGAATGTCACTAAATGGCTAACTAATATGGCCGATTCATATTTCTATCAAAAAAGTTAGCTCATCAGAGGAAAAAATATTATTATGAAATGTATTGGCACATGCTTACATTAATTTTGAGTGCGAAATCTGATTATATTGTAACGTTAAAAAAAAAAAAAAAAAAAAAAAAAAAAAAAAAAAAAAAAAAAAAAAAAAAAAAAAAGAGGTCACCCGTGGCTACACCATAGAAACCTACCATAGAAAAGGTCGCGGGTTAGCGTCCCGAGGTGGTCCTAGGATTTTTTAATGGGAATAAAAAATCCTTGGCTACGCCGTCCCTCGGATAGGACGTAAAATGGATGTCCCGAGCCTATACGATGTCAAGTTATGATATATTTATGTATCAAGTATAATTATGCCTATACGATAGGCAAAATTTATGACTCCAGTGTAGAATCGTCCGATTAGCCTTAGTGGCATAAACTTACGTTAAAACAAACAAAAACATATGGTTTAGAATATTTCTTTACCTTTTGTTGGAACGAACTAATAGTTAGAACAAACTGTCATAATATGTTTGTGACAACGATGTTCGAGTACATGTACGCTGGCCCAGTAGGTTCGAGGCTGGTCCTCTTACGACTCAATATAAGGAACGATGGACAGTAGAGTTATTCTTGTTCTGAAGCTTAAGTCATTTAGTTATTTCTGTGTTACAAAGTGATAATTTTTGCAAACTGTTTTAATATTTGTGTTTTCATAATTTGTGAGAGAAACACTTTATTATCAGAATAAAAAAAATACCTAATAAAAGTGGGGCTGCTCAATTACATTGAGTTGCTTAAGACACAGCTTTCTGATCAATAAGAGTATACATATTTTAATACCGCAAGCGTAAAATACAAAAGCATTTTTTTTTTTTTCGGTTGGCGCATTAGGCCTAATGAGACCTTTCGCCGCGCAGTGTGGCCTTCTTACAGATGTTTGTGTTGCTTGCGGGAGCACTGACAGCCTGGAGGGGCTAGCCCAACCTCACGTTGCTGCAAGCCATGGCCACCATGGTGCAGCGGCAGACTGCCTATAGCTCCATAACCAATCCCCTTTGGGACCATTTTCGCAGTGTCCTTCCCACCGATGGCGTCAGCTCTCTCGGGTTCAAGGACAGTGACAAACTGGTCTAGGTCCAAGGATTAAGGCAGCCCAGAGTCAGCAGGCCCTAAGGGCCTATATTTCCTTCCCTGAAGCATACCGTCCGTGTACCAAACCTCCGGGCGGTTACTGATATCTTGGAAAAACACCCCACGATTCTCGATGGGATAAACGGGGAAGGTACATCAGTCCTACGCCCGGTCGGTGTGAGTCGCCTCCAGTAGGCTGACGGGCTTCACATACCCGGGGGGGGTGGGGGTAGCTTTGGACTGCATGGCGTTCATTGACGGGTGGTCGCCCGAACGGAGCGGTCACCCATTCAACTACTAACAACGGTCGATGTTGCTTAGTTTTGATTACCTATTGCAAGCGCCTTTGTCCACTCGGGCATCCCGGCCTCCACAAAAGCAATTATTTTGTATTATATCCATTTTTAAAAATTAAATATAAAACAATGCGCATCACCTAGATGTCTTGTCTAATAGTGTTATAAACTAAAGTATTTATAAATATTTTTCTTTTAATAAAATTGTTTTAACTCTGATAAGCATTAAATATTATATTAGATACCACAGAACGTATTTAAAAATCTATCTAAATTGTATAGGGATGAATACTGCTATTTACATTTTACAAATGATAATTTTTTTAATGGATAATATTATTATCTTCTAAGATTCTTAACTTAACTCTAAATCTTTTATTTTACTATTTGTTAAATTGTTTTATGTCATAGACAAGGCATTATCTAAGATTATTTTATTTTCTTTATCTCATGGAATTTGATCCGTAAAAGTTAGCCCATTCCGATCCTGGGAAACATTATTACAGAGACGATGACAGGCCCTAATCTAGAAGGATGGGAGAGAAAGGCTGACGTGGCAGAGCTAATGAAGCACATCAGAGGTAGCTTTGACATCACCTGATCTGGCAACATCAAGTCAAAGCCAGTCAGCCCTCCTCTATCTTATATCCAAGCATCATTAACTACCACAGAATTCATTGTACGCCTTTTGTTATTTTATTTTAGAAGTTTATCGAAGTATAATACTTATATAAAATTGTTCACTAAGTCGGCCGAGAAAAATACCGTAAGAGAAGTTTTATTCCCTTTAAACTCTAGAATTATCCAACGAGAGATTACAAGTAAATACAGGGTCCAATTAATTTTTTTTTTTTTTTTAGTTCTTTTTCATGTAGTAGCAGTTTGTCATAATTTTATTAACTAATATTTTAAATAATATAAGATAGAAAGTTTGAGTTTTACCATAAGATAAAGTAGAATCAAAATTTTATCTAAGGCGTATTATCTATATTTTATTTATCTTCCCATTTAGTATAAAGATTGTATGATTAATGAAATATTAGCAACGTATCTTCATTCCTATGTCATTCAACCATATGATTGAGAAATAAATGTAATTAATTTTGAATATGTATGAACTAATAGTGAGATTGTTAATTAGTTAGTATATAAAAAATAAATATTTTTTAACCTTAATATTATAAATTATATGTGTTACATATAAAAAAAAGTGAAACTAAAGAAAATGAAATAGAGTTTTACTCTCTTCATGGGATCATTTTCGGTTGATTGGCTTGTTATAAGTAATTTTAACAGTATTTAGGTCATTTTGAATGTAAAAGTGATTCAAACGTAATTTTTTTTTTCAAAAATTACTCCGGTGTTAATTAATTAGATGGACCAAGAAGAGACCAGAAGGGTATGGTTGGGTATTAGTTGGATCCAACCCAAGTGGGCATGTTTTGTTTGTAAATCCTCCCTGCCTTCTCAGGTGGACAAGAACCTACCAGTCAATCTTCCAGAGGATATTACTGTTACTGTGTCAATTGAAAATCCACTGGGTAGAGATCGTCTCCCACTTCACTCTTAAGTTACATTAAACGGAAACTTTTTCGTTTTTTGGTTTTATAAATTTCTGATTATATTTGGGAATAAAATCTTTAAAAATCCTGAACAACTAATTTTGAGGCAGGTCGCAGTTCGGACGGCGATGTAAAGCTTCGTTTAATTTGCTTTGATTATTATTATAATATTTTATTCAACTTACAGGAGACACACTTATTTCGATACCCCCGACAACTAAGTTTAGTTTAGTCACTAAAACTAAACTAAAATATCCTATTATGCTTGATAATTTAAAATGTTTCAATCATCTATTTTTTCTTGTACCAAGTAGAATAATTTTTTTAGGGGTGGGGTCTCTTCCAAACTCACCTTACTATTATTTATATTATGCAAATTCGCTTAGCCGTTATACCCAAGTAAAATTCCAGTTTTGGGTCGAAAAAATTGGGGAAAGCGGAATTTCATGTGTTTTAGAAGCTATCAAAGCACTCATTTCATAAGAAGCCATCAAGAATCCAAGCGGAAAACGGAGGATAATTTTTATAAACGCTCTAACTTCTTTTTGTAGTAAAGACATAAAACTACTTCTATTTGGAGCATAAATTAAATATCTTCGACTTTTATTTGAATCATCTTTGCTTTAAAAAACACACTTCGTTGAAAAAAAAAATAAACTGCGAAATTTATTTTTCATGCAATTAAAATCGTAATTTCAAACGAAAATCTATGACGACTCTTATGGAAAACAACCTTAGATATAAATTTTAGCACTGCCCATGAAGTTTTTTTCTCTGCTGACTTTTAAAAAACTACTAAATTTGGCTGGTAAATTATGTATTAACTGAATTGAATTTTAAATTTTAATTAAAAAAGTAAATTAAAGTATTTTTGGAATAAATTTCACACCGAAAGACGAAAAACCTTGTCTGACGAAAAAATGTCCGCTTTAATGTGAGATTATTTTTTTCGGCGAACAATTTTCGCCACAAGGCAGTTTTTACAACAGATTGTGAAATTCTAATATATTTCCAGTAATATATTAGAAAACTCAGACTTGATGAAATTTAGCATAAATGAATTAGCAGTGGTGGGAAGTACGGAAAACAGGGGAATATTTTATGAATTAAATAATTAGCGAACCAACGGGGAATTGAGCATACTAATATGCAATTTATCCATTTACACTTCTTCCTTTCCATAGAAATTTATTCTTTTTTATATTGTTATATTTTTAACCGCAATTAGTTTTTAATAAAAACTCGCACCTCTCTTCTCCATCCCCCCTCATGAATTGTTAGCGAAAATTTCTAAGGCAGGGAGGAAGTTAGGTTACTTGATTAAGCGATTAAACATTGCTATAATCTTTTACGCCACTTCTTTAGAAATATTATTTCAAGAGGAAGTTATGCATAAAGAGGTCTAGAAAAGTAAGTACAAGAGAATAAGCAATCCCCAAAAACCAATCAAGCCCTTATCAAAACTTTCCTATGCCGAAGGGGAAATATTCACGTTCATACATCAAGGTTTCTTGCCTTTTAACAAAATAAAAAAAATTCGCATAACGGCAATAAGGTAATCGCTGTCATGTCAGATCCGGACGGATTTGCCGGTTTATTGAATTGAATCACAATTTTTAGGAAATACCTAATTATAGAATTAAGAATAAAAAAACCTTGAGGTGCTAAAATATTTATCTGAGGGTATTTTCAATTAAATTCAATCCCATTTAAAATTCATGAAGAATTTTCGTCGGCTTTTTTGGATCGTAAAATATTTATCTTAAATCTCTCGTGAAATGCTGCTTTACAGATAATTATACATGCTGTATTTTATTATCGTGTTAATCTAACCTGCTAGCATGGCCATATATTAATATGCTGGAATTCCTTTTAAAACCGTTGTTTCGCTAATAATTTGGTTCCCAGAATATTTCTCTCTCATCGTTCCTTTCTCTCAATTCTGCGAACTCATTTATGCTTAATTGCATGAACTCTGGGTTTTTACTTTCACTTACCTATATATGAAATATATAGTAAGTGGAAGTATTGCGATCGTGAAAAAATTCGACTTCCGGTTTTCAACGGAAATACACGTTTTGGGGTCCCCTGAGTCGAAATGACCAAGTCCCGCGAAATGGTCTGTGTGTGTGTGTCTGTGTGTGTGTGTGTGTGTGTGTGTGTGTGTGTGTGTGTGTGTGTGTGTGTGTGTGTGTGTGTGTGTGTGTGTGTGTGTGTGTGTGTGTGAACAGACTAGCTCAAAAACTATAAACCGTGCGATTCTGAAATTGGGTATTTAGTGTAGGTATATGCCCGCGATGTGACAGCATAAATTTCATCAAAATTACTTAAAGGGAGGGGGTACTTTACTTAATAACTTTTTAGGTTTTTTTCGATTTTCTCAAAAACGGCTCTAACGATTTTTATTAAACTGAGTATTTCATCTATTTATATGCCCGAGATATGACTGTAAAAATTTCATCAAAATTGATTAACCGGAGGGGGGACTTTACTTAATAAATTCTGTAACATTTTCACGTGTTTTTTTTTATTTACTCTAAATCGGCTTTAACGATTTTGATCAAACTTGGTATTTGATGTATGTATATGCCCGAGATATGACTGTTAAAATTTCATTAAAATTGATTAACCGGAGGGGGGACTTTACTTAATAAATTTTGTATCATTTTCACGGGTTTTTTTATTTACTCAAAAACGGCTTTAATGATTAACAAAAATAAGATATGGATGTAGAAAAATGTGTGACTTTGGAAAATTATATTTAACAGAACACGTCAATTTCTTATCTAAGTAAGTTGGTAAGTGAAAGTTGTGTGTTGCGCGCACGCACCAGATTTTTTAGAAAATAAATAGAGTACAAAGTAAAATTTATTTCTATTCATTGCAAATATGAGCGAGAGCATTTTGAAAATCTGGATCAAGAGAGCGCACTGCTAATTTTAATTGATTAAAAAATCTCTGTAGGACTGCCTTTTGACGAAACTAAACTCTGATTCGAAACGCATATCTCTACTTAACGAACTTTATTCGTTGAAAAGATAATCCTACTTTAAAGCACACTTTTTTCCTGAGCATTGTTCGTCCTATTTTTAAAAGGTATTCCGGAAAAAACCTGACGAATTAATAATGATCAATTATTTTTATAATTATAAAGATAAGGTAATAATATTTTATTGTAAATTCGGGTAATACATCGGAAAGATCAACCAAATTTAGGAGTTTTTTTAGAAGTAAAAAAAAATTTCATGGACAGTGCTAAAATTTATATCTAAGGTTTTTTCCCATAAAATTCATAGTTTCCCGTTTAAAATTAAGATTTTAAATTCATGAAGAATTATTCTTGCAGTTTTTTTTTCTTTTTCTTCACTTTTTGATCAAGTTAGCTTTAGTACTTAAAAATGGTTCAAATAACAAAAGTTGAAGATATTTTATTTATGCTTCGAATAGAAGCAGTGTCACTTCTTTACGACAAAGAACAAAATGTTACATCGTTTTTAAGCATTGTTCCCAGCCGCAATTTCAAGCGCCATTTTTAAAGTGTTCCATCACTTGTATTCTATGGTACTTTTTAAGGAATGTTTGTTTTAATAAAAATATGCTTCTAAGAAATATGTGAAATAGTTATGGTGAAAGGAACAGATTTATTTTACGCCCTATTGGGGGATTAAATATTAAGAGGTACAATAAAAAAATTTAGATCGGCCGGGACTAACTTCTCACTAAGTAACGCACCGTAAGATCCCCGAATTTTCTGTTTTCGAGCTAACGCACGGGATCACTCAATTTTCACTCGACATCAGCCTTCTTATTTTTATCAAATAGGTGTACAAACTACATAGATTTTATTAATAGAATATAACCGAATGCGGGAACTATACAATATTAAGAAGATACTTAAAGTTAGAAAACTTGAATAAAACGAATAAATAAGAATTCGGAAGAAAAAAGAAAAAACTAAATCATACTATACATTAAACTATCAAAGAAATTTACGAGACTTGTCGGAAAAAATAAGAGCATTTTTTTTACTTTCACTTACCTATATATGAAATATATAGGTAAGTGAAAGTATTGCGATCGTGAAAAATTTCGACTTCCGGTTTTCAACGGAAATACACGTTTTGGGGTCCCCTGAGTCCAAATGACCAAGTTCCGCGAAATGGTCTGTGTGTGTGTGTGTGTGTGTGTGTGTGTGTGAACAGACTAGCTCAAAAACTATGAACTGTGCGAACCTGAAATTTAGTATTTAGTTTAGGTATATGCCCGCGATGTGACAGCAAAAATTTCATCAAAATTGCTCAAAGTGAGGGGGTACTTTATTTAATAACTTTTTAGATTTTTTTCGATTTTCTCAAAAACGGCTCTAACGATTTTGATTAAACTGAGTATTTGATCTATTTATATGCCAGAGATATGACTGTAAAAATTTCATCAAAAGTGATTAACCGGAGGGGGGACTTTACTTAATAAATTTCGTATCATTTTCACGTATTTTTTTATTTACTCAAAAACGGCTTTAACGATTTTGATCAAACTGGGCATTTGATGTATTTATATGCCCGAGGTATGACTGTAGAAATTTCATCAAAATTGATTAACCAGAGGGGGGACTTTACTTAATAAATTTCGTATCATTTTCACGTGTTTTTTTTATTTATTCAAAAACGGCTTTAATGATTTTGATCAAACTGCGTATTTGATGTATTTATATGCCCGAGATATGACTGTAAAAATTTCATCAAAATTGATTAACCAGAGGGGGGACTTTACTTAATAAATTTTGTATCATTTGCACGTGTTTTTTTAATTACTCAAAAACGGCTTAAACGATTTTGATCAAACTGCGTATTTGACGTATGTATATGTTAAAGATGTTATAGCCCGAGTTTCATCAAAATTCCTCAAACGGAGGGGGCACTTTATTTCTTAACTATTTTTGCAGTTTTTACCTTTTTTTCGATTTTCTTAGAAACGGCTTTAACGATTTTCATCAAATTCGTCATGTTTAATGAAAATTAGCTGTTCTTTAATATCAGGTAAGCTTTATCATTATTAAAATGTTCTGGGGGGGGGGGGGCTTAAATGGGGTAGGGGCCTTTTTTGTTTGTTTGTTTTTGTTTCCTATCAAGTATCTTTGTTTTTGTTTATATGGAGAAATAAACGGTCTCTCATTACTCTCATTACTCATTACTCCTAAAAATAAAAAATGGCTAAATATGAGATATGATAAAAACCAAGTAAACATATAGAGGAGAAGGAAAGAAAAATATTCTGTCAACTCATAAATCACGTTGAGCCCACGCAGGACGCTTTTAATGACAGACCATTGTTCATAATTAATGCCCTTCTGTTCATTTAATGGAAATGATTTGTTTCATGGGAAATAAATGAAATATTCAACAAGTACACAGAGAATTATAAAATCAGTCGACTTGGAGTATTATGCTTGCATTGCCGAATTATCTCAAGTAAAAACTTTTATTTAATAATAAAAGAAATTAGTGTTTGTTATAGAGCAAATGAAAACAAAAATAAGAAATGAATGTGGAAAAATGTGTAACTGAGTGAGAAGTGGCATTAACACAACGCATTAATTTCTAATCTAAGTTGGTAAGTGAAAGTTGTGTGTTGCGCGCACGCACCAGATTTTTTCTTTTGTATTCGAAATAATGTGCGTAAACACTAGCACTTCGTTTGTGCAAGTATTTTATATGGGTATGTATTATATATTTATACAATATGAGTTGACTCAACCGAAGTTGGTTTTCAGAAACAGAAGAATAAAATTTAAAAAAAAAAGAAAAGCGAACCTATCCAGACATAAAAAGTGAATGTAAATAAAATGAAGGTAATAGAACGTAATACTTCATTTATTACCCTTCACTAAACAATGACTTTTCATCAGTAAAGCAGAATTAATTAACTTTTTTATCTTTTTTTAATAAATATCATACATTATACTATACTTTTATGAAACGGATTGATTTTATTAAACAATTGAGTCTCTCGTATGAATAAAGTTTTTACTATGAAAGGCTCGACTGAGTTCTGACATAAAAAACATATTTTATTAAAAAAACAGTGTATTATTTTTACTTTCACTTACCTATATATGAAATATATAGTAAGTGGAAGTATTGCGATCGTGAAAATTTTCGACTTCCGGTTTTCAACGGAAATACACGTTTTGGGACCCCCTGAGTCGAAATAACCAAGTCCCGCGAAATGGTCTGTGTGTGTGTCTGTGTGTGTGTGTGTGTGTGTGTATGTGAACAGACTAGCTCAAAAACTATAAACCGTGGGAACCTGAAATTGGGTATTTAGTGTAGGTGTATGTCCGTGATGTGACAGCAAAAATTTCATCAAAATTGCTCAAAGGGAGGGGGTACTTTATTTAATAACTTTTTAGGTTTTTTTCGATTTTCTCAAAAACGGCTCTAACGATTTTGATTAAACTGAGTATTTGATCGATTTATATGCCTGAAATATGACTGTAAAAATTTCATCAAAATTGATTAACCGGAGGGGGGACTTTACTTAATAAATTTTGTATCATTTTCACGTGTTTTTTTTATTTACTCAAAAACGGTTTTAACGATTTTGATCAAACTTGGTATTTGATGTATTTATATGCCCGAGATGTGACTGTAAAAATTTCATCAAAATTGATCTACGGGAGGGGGGACTTTACTTAATAAATTTTGTACCATTTTCACATGTTTTTTTTATTTACTCAAAAACGGTTTTAACGATTTTGATCAAACTTGGTATTTGATGTATTTATATGCCCGAG
Source organism: Aelia acuminata (assembly GCA_911387785.2). Lineage (NCBI taxonomy): Eukaryota > Metazoa > Arthropoda > Insecta > Hemiptera > Pentatomidae > Aelia > Aelia acuminata. The sequence goes on from OU426978.1 coordinate 146,940,334, forward strand.
ATATGACTGTAAAAATTTCATCAAAATTGATCTACGGGAGGGGGGACTTTACTTAATAAATTTTGTATCATTTTCACAGGTTTTTTTATTTACTCAAAAACGGCTTTAACGATTAACAAAAATAAGATATGAATGTAGAAAAATGTGTGACTTTGGAAAATGATTATTAGCAAAACACGTCAATTTCTAATCTAAGTAAGTTGGTAAGTGAAAGTTGTGTGTTGCGCGCACGCACCAGATTTTTTTATTTTTTTTTTTATTATTTATTTGTTTTAAGCCGTTGCATTAATTTTGAGTGGGTATATAAAGGAATACGAAAATATCCATTACATTATGTTTTTGCTAAAGTGTTTTCAGATGAATAGTGCATTTTAAGTTTCTGGTTTAATAAAAAGTAATTGTGTTTGCTATTATCTTTAAATTGTTTTTTTTTTTTTTTTTTTTTTTTGTATGTATTATTTACAGAGGGGTTGGAGGCCGAAACTTCTTATAGGTAAGGAAAATGTTTACCGCAAAAAACAGATTAAGAAAAAAAGGAGGTTAGAAAAAATGAAAACACAATTTTTCAGAGTCTCAAAACTCAAACCTTTTAGTTCATGTCACGTATCAAATCACACCAATATTCCAAAATAGGTAACTCAGTAATATTTTATCATATTCATTGGTTTTTAGAAAAAAAAAATATTAATCGCAATGACAAAGATAAATTTTCATGCTTTGCAATTTACTCTAGATGTTTCAAGCAGCGTCATTGTATTATTCTATTACAATCCAACTGGGAGTTTGCGAACATGAACTTGGTAATACTAATGCCATCAAAGTTAGGAGAGACTTTTCCCAACACGAACATTTTATTCCGTACGTTTTCACTCTCATTTTTCTGAGAGCGGATTTAGTGATGATCAGTGTACTGTTCTTTTTAATTCTAAAAAACAAACTCAATTATTATAAAGAAATACTTTGAATGGTATGCCAAGTAACTGTTTATCAGAGAGCGATCAGATTTGTCGCTGCCTACAAAAAGGATTGGAGTATTTTATTTTGGCTGAGTAGGTTTCCTCTATTATTTTCAATAGAAATAGAAATAATAGAAAATATTTTTTCCGACCAATACTGTTTTTTTAAGAAGTCATTTGGCCACCACATTGAATGTAAGGATGTATGGAATCGTGAGTGATTTCATTTTTCGTGGAAAACTAATCATGTGGTGAATCATAATTGTGGAAGATGGTTGACCTTAGATGTAATGAACAGGAAATGGTAATAAATAAGTAGCACAAATATGATTTTCATATGAGGCTACAATAAAATATGTAAATCATATTTGTGCTACTTATTTTGACAGCAACCCCAACCATTTCCTGTTCAGGGAGTGAATCAGCTTGTAGTTGATGATTTTCTATATGGTCGATGAATACTTTTCTAGCATTCTGTTATAGGGTCCGGAACTGGTTGTATTTCCTAGTTTCAGTGTTCACATTGAAAGATGCGCCCAATACTTCTTTAATTATTCTTAGCTATACTTGTCCATTAAGATTTGAGAATTATTTTGTAAATGATAACTTTCTATACCTATTACTAGGTAACTAACTAACTTACCTAGAACATAGTAAATCTGAAATTCAAACTAGTATTTGCCAACTCCTGAATTCTACGTAGTACATCCGCTGAGTACGAAACACATTGGGAGTTTAAAGATTCATTTTTGTAACCGATGTCAAATAAACATTAAGTGATCTAAGTTGGAACCGAAGTAACAACTTTGGAACCGAGGATGGTTCTGAAATTCATCGTTCTAGGATCTAAGCGCCAACTTGCTTCTTAATCTTCTCCACAAACTTCCAGTAATATTTTTTATAGCAGAATATAAGTGACTACTCATCTTATGTGGAATAGCAATTCACTTGATGATTTTAAGCCTTCTCCAACCAGGATTTCCAGTCCTCTCTATTGTTTTTTACTGCCTCCCATTTACTAAAGTTGGTTGAAGCATTCCTTTAGTCCATAACACTCTCAACGAAGCTTGGGATGTATTGTAACACTAATTATGGTTTGAACAATTTTCATTTCTGGATATAAAAATTAAAATTATAACAAGAACGCAAAATAATACCAATGAAACGCAGCATTTAAACATTTAATAAAAAGTAACCGTTTCCCTTCGCTGGTCGAGGTTGAACTTACTCGCTTGACGAAAGCCCCCTTTATTTCTTTCTATTTTCGAGCTTTTGAGAACGTTCATAAGGTATGATCACGTGGTAATATTTAAAACCGTTCCAGACGGATCGAGATCTTTTTTTAACAAAGTAACAGAAATAAGCATCTGATGTTTGTTCCGTCACAGTGTAATTATTTGTAGGATTGTTAATTCATTCATGTTTGGGCAAAAGGGCTTAAGTCATAAAAAAATTTTTTGTCTCCTCTTCTTAAAATTCATATTTGACTATAATTTATTCGTTATTCATAATTTATTACAGTCTATGTTGAAAGAATATAGTTTCATTTATTATTCTGGAATAAAGAAATACATTCAGAAAGAATTTATAATGATTTTCAACAGCTTGGTAAATCGTTGTTTAAGCTTCACATTCGATGACTTAACCCCTTTTGAACGAACACCAGTGAATTCAATAGTATATATATATATATATATATACACATATAAATAAATAAAATTATTATCTCTTGAAGACCATGTACGTGTAAAGACAGTGGTTTCATCTATAATTTGTTTCTTTATGTTCTCGAATGAGGTGGATCATCATTACCCGAGATTTTTTGGGTGACCACCAACATAAATTTTAATTAAACTTTAATAATAAGTTTCAGAGTTGATTTAAATAAACATTATTACCTTAAGATTGAATTAATTTCGCCAAACATTTAAAAATAATGGACTTCCCTGTAGAAACGGACAACTATTTAATCTTCCTAAAATCCTAGAAAGCGAACGTAAAAGCGTTAAATGCTGGCTAAATTACTACTCCTGAATGCTAAGCAGCTCCCTGAGAGAATTCGCTAAGAAGATCAGAAGCTATCACGGGGGTAAAGGAGAAGATTTATTCCTGGCTTGAGACCCTCAGTCATTCAGTCGTATATTCGCTCTTCAATCATGACCAGAGATTACTTTCGATTTTCTCCTCTCTATTACATTTAATATCACTATATTTCAATGCTAACAACCTCAGGATGTTATAAAATAAGAAAATGAAACAAATCCATCCTCTAATAATAATAGTCTTTTTATTATAATTTTTAATTCTTATTACGTAGAGGTGGGTTGATATAACTTAAATTAAATAATATTGTTATTACTTTCACTTTATAACGTGACATCTATATTATTAAATATATATTCAAATATATTTCTTTAAAATTTTGAGATGATCAATGGCGTCTAATGATCATTAATATTCTGTTTTAGTACTTTATTTATTTGTCAATTAAAACAAAAAGGATACTTTTTCTTGTATTTGAGGATTTCCTTAAGTGTTGTTAATAGCCATGTTGTTTCCAATATTTTTCATGTTTGGGACAACCTATTAGTAAGTATTTTACAGATAATTCGACGATGTCCACACTTCGCTGGTTTGCGTTCAAGGCCTCTTAAGAGTTCAATACCATGTTTGAACTTGCTGTGTTCAATCTTCAGTTGGCACAGCTTACCTTGACCTCCTTGACTTTCTGCAGTCTGTCCATTTTCGGCAGTTAAATTTTATTCTGGTTATTATTAATAATGTCCTGTCCATTGGGTATCCCACGCTGTTTCCAGTCTTTCAATGTAACATCCGTCAATTTAGTCAAATCTGTTCCATCTTCTAAAGTAAGTAAATTGGCGGCTTGATCGGCTTTTTCGATGCCTAATATGCTGAAGTGGGTCGATACCGAAAAAACAGCAGTACTTATTGCTTTAATTTTCGATTCCCATCATATATTCAAAACTTCAAAACGTAATTAAGTTAAGGATTAAGGAATGTACCATCAGCTTTGAAAAAATGCTGTTGCCTCCTGCAGATTATGTATCTGGCCCTGCTCACTTATCACAGCACATCATTCACTCACATTTATTTAAGATGCATTGATGTACTTAGTATATGTAGATGTACACATATACATATACTGAATTTTCCCATCAATTTAAAATTAAAAATCTAATTTATTTTGGGTCTTTCTTCTTTTCATTACTTTGTACTTCACTCTCTGCTTTCCACAACTCTGTACCTCAAAAATCGTCTATTTTTACTTATGAATATTTTTGTGAAGCAAGATCGTAAAATTCTTAATTCGAACCAAATTAATTCAATTAAATTTTCAATAAGAACGTCGTAAATCAAAAGCGATATTAAAATTGTATACATTTATTTTTTGTATGTATTAAAACCGAGGAAAAATGCATTTAATATCTACAATGAACTTCGAATTGGTAAAAAGTGAAATCGGAGGCTTTATAATTATTCTCAACAATTCGCTTTATAATATTAAACTTTAATTCACTGTCCCGAAAAATCTTTCTTTCGAGTTCTTCCTTCATTCAGACGTTCTTGAAAAGATTGAGTGAATCGTATTCCTGTTTTTATGGTATCGTATTGTTGTAGCTAAGATCTTACCATATTCTAAATTTTTCAGATTCTTATAGTTTATTATATTAAATCTTGGAGCCAAAAAAAGTTCAATTCATCCGTCTTGTTTATTATGAAATCTCCGTGAAAAAATATTCAAGTACGGGTTGGTATGGGTGTTGGTAGAATTTTTTTATATACAATTAGGTTTTAGTACATATAGGTTTTAGTCCATACAATATACATCTAGGATTTAGTCCATATTTTCAGTGTAAAATCTGATGGTCCTTACAAGTGGATTTAGTCCTTTTATATATATGTAATTCTGTTGGAATAAATCGTGTTCCACTGTAAGCAATGAATTTATTAAAATATTGTATTACAAAGAAATAAGTATTTAACTTAACCGATTAGCTCACCTGTAAGCAATGAAACGATTTTAAAGTCCTTATATAATATAATCACAGATTTATACCTCATTTCTTTGTTATACAATATTTTAATAAATTCATTGCTTATAGTGGAAAACGATTTATTCCAACTACTACTTAAGAAGAATAAACAGAATTACAAAACGATTTTAAAGTCCTTATATAATTGATGTTTAAATCTCAATAGAATTAACCAACCTTCCTAAGGTATTGAAGTTTACAGGAATTAAAACACATGACATAAATCACAGATTTATATATATATATATATATATATATATATATATATATATATATATTTGTTCTTTTTAGAGCACCATCTAATTTGTATACAAAGTAAATTTACAAAAATTATGACATATTCGGCTGTATCCCAGCAATTCAGAATACTTTTGTTTTGTTAAAATATGAGAAATAAAACAGAACAAGTAAAGGGGAAGTTATATTTACTTTCCGAAACCATTAGCATGAGGGAGATTCTTTTCAAGGTTGTTGGAGTCCCCATCCTCTAAAGTAAACATGAGGAGGATTTATTATTTCTGCAGTATAAGCCCTCACCGGGGCAGGGAGGAGCTGTACAAACAGTTCAGATCCCAAGTTTGATTTTTTTATTTCCTCCTCCACCAGCTTTCGTCACATTTATCCTTCCATCAACCCTTTTCTTCCCGATTTAATAATAATATGAGTCTAACTAGGCTATGTTTTATGGAATAGGCTACACGATTTTCTTTTGGGGTACCAGAAACGAAAAATAATTTATTAAATTATTGAATATGCCTGTCATATACCTACTATATTTCTATCGGTTCCAGATATTATAGACAGATAGATAGATAGAAAAAATAAATCTATTCTGGGACTAAATCCTTTCTATATAATCTTATAATCTAATCCTTCCTATATAATTCTTATCTTATTAGTTTTCATATATTTATTTAAGCATGCTTATTAGTTTTCAATAATTATAAATAAATCAAACCAGATCCTAGAGGAACCTTTTAAAAAATGTTCAGTACTTGATGTGATGCGATTTCGTTGTTTTTACTGAACACGATAACTATTATCTGCATTATTGAAGTACAAGGCGACAGAGCACTTAAAATTCTTTGAATAATCCAATGTCATTCCCTTCGTAGGGGTCTCGTAACGGTTGGCTGGGCGATATAACAAGGACATCTATACCAAAGAGGCATGGCTTCCTGGAAAGATGTTTATATCAAAACAGCTTGGTTTCTAGTCTTCTTCTTCTGTAAATATTAAAGTTCTAATAGAAATCTATGTTGACCGAAAATCAGATATTTTACAACCAAAAATTTATAGACATTGAAGAATGAAAGGTCCTTATAATTTTTTTCAAAATTACAAGGAAGGTGAATAGATCCTTTTATCTCTTAAAATGATTTCTACATTAAACTCTAGAAAAAAAAAGATAAAATTTTAAACAAGTCCGAAGCAAATGGATGGTTTATAAATTATAGTTATCCTGAAGAACCATTTTGAAGAATCTAGACAGTTTACATTGATTTGGAATCTCGTTTTAAAAACAAATTATTATTTCTTATCATCATCTCACATATATTATTTCACAAAGCGTAAAAATGGGTTTTTCATGAATTATAAGGTCCTGTCGTACTCAAATGCCACGAATGTGGTATCGATGGATTCAGAATTTCACGGAGCTTTTGCGAATTGCATTCTCAATGTTCATTTTTTGGGGTTTGTGTTTTAAAGCCCTAAAACCTACCATTTTTGAGATAACGCCTGGGTTAGGCTCCTCCGCCGCACATGGTCAACTACTTACTGTGTTACGTTACAGCAAATGATAGGTCCTGTCGTGCCTAGGTTCTATAAATGTTGTTTCGTCTGATTTAGATTTAATTGTTGGAAAATTGTACTCTCACAATTAGCAATTGCAGTATACTCCCACATGACCGGTTCCCGATTAACTGACTTTTCGGATAAATCGAGGGCGCTGTAAAAGATAAAAATTCTTTTTAAAATCATTAAAAGCATTTATAACTTTGTCAGATTATCAATCACTGGTCAAAAATTTTGTAAAAATTTGTAATATGTTCCGGTTCGATAGATCTTAAATAAATTAAAATGTAGGCAAAAAGGCTTTTGTCTTTTATTTTTTGGCCGATTGACCGGCTCTCTCGCTTAACGGCAATATATCCATTCCGACGAGGACGGATAAGCGGGAGTCTCCTGTAGTCATTGGCGGATCCGGGAAGGGGAGGGTGCTGTGGGGGCTAAAGCCCCTCCCTTTGGAAAATTTTTCGTCATTTAAAGATAGAATTTGACTTTCCTTAAAGTAAGAAAGCAAGTTAAAGAACAAAAATGTGCAGAACGGGTAGAATTATAGTTGTGGGAAGGTGAAAAAGCTGATCGGCAGATTCAAATGAAGAGGTGTGGGCCTGCAGCCTCCCCTTTACAATCGGCTGGATCCGCCCAAGACTGTAGTCCAATACATTTATAAAATAAATAAAATCTATTTATGGTAATTCATAGTAACATAGTGATTCATTAGATCGAGGTAGAACAACTTTGGTTTTATCAATTTATCTTTTTTTTAGCGGGAATTTTAGAAAACTGAAGTATCGAAATAAGAAAAATGGATTTCTATTGTTTATATGCGGGCTTTATGCCTATACAGGTTCCACGTATACGGGCCAGGCGTTTTAAATCTCTAAAACTTATTGTTTTTATGTAAAGGCATGGATTAGGGCCCCTCAGCTTCACGGGGCTACTTATTTTTGTTGCTTCTTCATGGATAGAAACCTATTTCATGTCGTTCTTATCACTTAAAAGACTACCTTTCTCTCCATTGTCAGAAAGATAACCGTAAAAAACATCTTATGAACTGTCTGAAAAAACAAAATAAGTAGGGTAGTTTAAATCAGAATGTAGAAAGATTAATTTCCAAGACTATGCAACATTCTTAGCGATTTCATATATTCCAGGAAGATTACAGGAAAATGTTTCGTAGAGAAAAACGTCAGAAAATGAAGTTCTTCCTTAACTATTAAACAGAAAAATAATTTCTTAAAAATAATTTATTCTTCCTCGCTGTAGAAAAATAATTTCACCTTAAGGCGCCCGGGTGGTTGGGGGGGGGGGGGGATGAACATGCAAAAAAAAATTTCATTTCATAGTTATGTTAAAACTAGATGTAAAATCTGATACAAATCTTCGAGCGAAGTGCTTCGCACGGGTCCAACTAGTATATATTATTTCTCAAAGACTTTTTTTTGTCAGTTCGCTATAACTTCCTTAATACTTCATCAAATTTCATGACTGAGTTATTTCGAAGCTTTCCTTGACCGCTACACTATAAAAGGTCCTTGGCTACACTGGAAAAATATACAAATCACTCATTTCGCCTTCGATTGCGAGTTACAAGCGCAAAACCGCGGGTTTTGCCAGAAAAGTGGCCGTAGAGGTTTCTAAACGGTGTCAATCTTATGTAGCGTTTTCCGTAGTGCGCTCTTTCAGTGAAATCTATGTCTGTGTAAAACAAACACTCACAGATGACCATATCGTAACTTCAAACATAGTGTTCAAAGAGGTCATGTAAACACGTAAATACTATGTAAATATGTAAATACCTTAAACTTATGTATCAAAAAATAAATAATCTACAATTTAAACATGTCTATGCTTTACTTCGTTAAACGTTGAGAACTTTAAAGTGGGATTTAAGTAAGTTAGAGTGCGAATGTTCGCATGGGTCAGCTAATTTATTTATTATTTCCGAAATCACCAACATAAAATATTTGTAAATTGTTGTATTGAGAAGAAGAAATTAATACATTTTCCGGTTCTCATAACTTATCAGCTAAAAGAAATTGCATTTCGGCAGTGGATGGCTATTGGTAAATTTACGCCCGCAAACTGTCAGCAGCTACTTATATTTCACTTTTTATATCCTCCGGTTCCTATAACTGCCCTACTATAGTTAGCGGCCAATGACTCTTTCAATGCTTGCCAACTTTATGGATTGGATATTTTGTCGATTTTTAGTTATTGTTTCCGATATAAAGGACATTTTTATACTATTTACATCATTATTTTGTGCTTCTTTCTTACCATCGAATGTTATTGACATATTCCCTTTAAATCAAAAACAGGTTTTAAAAATAAAAAAAAATTAAAATATCCTTTGCACTTACTGCTAAGACTTTTCTTTATAAAATGAAATTACTTTTTAACTAAAATCATCCACCTTCTTTGATTTTTTTTTTTTTTTTTTTTTATATTTAGGTTGAATTTGGCTAAATGTCCACCTACCTAGATAGATAGTTCTAGGATTTTTTTTACATACCAATTATATCCCAGGGGAACTGAAAATGATGAACGAGTTAGTTGCAAAATGTCGGGTAAAAGTTTAAATCGGTTAAGCCGTTTAATTAAAATAGATCGGGATGTTTCACTATTTTGGTAAAAAAATGAATTCCGCTCTTGTTCTAACATATGCAGCTCGAAAACGACTTCTCCAAATAAAAATCGAAAGTTATAAAAATAAAACTCTATAGCATCGAATTCTGGGTCATAGAAACTACTGAATTATAATATTAGCAATGAATAATATTCGAGGTAAAAGTAAAATAAAAAAAATAAAAAACTGTCCCGATTTTTTGAAAATTTAACTAAAGGATACTTTGTTGGTAAAATTGCTTTTCCATGCTAGAAAGCATGGCATATGGAGAGAAAAGTTTTTGAAAAATAATTAAACCGGACCTATTGCAAAGCTACACGTTTTTCATGTACATTTACCCTGGACAAAATATTTCAATATTATTACCTATATTAAAAAAATAACTAATAAGGTAGGTTTAGCTTAATTGATGTCATTGAAGAAGGTGGGTGATTTGTAGATAAAAATTAATGTCATTTGACAAAAAAAAAATGTTTTTATGGGAAGAAAGTGTTACGAACATTTTCAGGTTTTTATTTGTACATCAACACAGGAGTAAGCTAAGTTTATAATTAAGCAGCTCGTTAGAAACATAATTTAAGAATTTGGTACAGCAACGTTCTTCATACAACTTTTATATCAATTTTTTTTTACTTTTTTTTTGGAGTAGAAGTATTCAAGGAATTTGAACATATGTTTAATTCATTTTTACATGTACAACACCACTTAATACATTGGAAAAAAAAATATTATTCACTTTGGAAACTGAAATTGAACCATGACAAATCACAAAACATAACATTCACACTCCTACGAGATACATGTCCACTAGTTATATCGGCGACCTCCAAATTCCTCAAACAGACCAAGTACGATAGCTAGTATTACGATGTAGCCTACTAATATTTGACAGAAGGATGACTTGGGGCCCTCATGTGAAAATGAAAAGACTGAAATTAAACACTCGACTGAAAACACTATACTCACTATTTTCAAAATCATCAAAATTGAGAATCAGACAGAAACTTAGTACATACACATATTTACTGAAACCCATATGGACGTACGGCTCACAAATTTATGGTACAGCAAAAAAGACACACTTAAAAAAACTACATACCTTTCAAACCAAAATTTAACGACTAATAACGAACGCTCCTTTGTACGTTAGTAACAAAATAAGAACCCTCTATTCTGCCTTCCACATCAAATTGCACGGACATAACAACAGACTTATTAATGAAATGGCCACGACTGACATGCCTTTTATGATGCGACTGAAAAGGAGTTGGACGAGAGACCTCCTCTCCTGAAACAAGACCGGGATGATGTGCTGCTGAGCAATATCTTCCCTTATGCCTTAAAATGCCAACTCACAGCAGTTTTCATCTCATTTACTGATTGACGCTTATTATTTGCGACAAGTGCAATTAAAAGTATGCATTGAAAAAAAAAATTACATGAAAATTTATTAAATAATTCGATCTTTAATGATCGATTTCAGCTAAACGGCTTAACCGATTTGAATAAGTCAAGTATATAAATAAGTCATTCTAAGCGAGATTTTAAGCATTATAAACTATAATATATAATAATCTATAATAATGGCTCAACGAATTCGAAGGCTTGAAGCCGACACCACGACTCGCTCCCTGCACACCTCTATCCACCGACCGCTATCCAGACCCAACCTCGAAAGATCTGCCACAACGCCATCCTTCCACTTCCGTCTCGGCCTATCTAGTTTACATGCCCGTTTTATTCATCTCGCTGTTCTAACGTCTATTATATTTACCGGGTACAGTACTCAGTTCGGCGTTGTGTAAACGTCTAAAATCCCAGGTTAGTTCATCCCTCTTCGGTCCAATTTGGATCTATTAGCAAGGAAACAAAACAAGTAAGAGTTTATCTCCTCCCACCCTTCGCCTGTCAAAAACCGATGCGGGAAACTTAGAGATTTTTACCAGTTATTGTAAGTAGGATAATGCAAAATTTATGAGAATTTATGCTTGGATGTTTGGATAAGAAATGTCACCTAATTTGGTTGCTTTTAATACCTACATCAAACTGATCGCATTCTCATGGACGGACGACATAGTAACTTAGGATTGAATAGGTATCCAACTATAGTTGTTGGCTACAATGTACTAATTGAGGAAAGCTGAGGACTAATGAGCAAATGTATGGGTTTCAAGGAATAGATGTATAGCAGGAAGTCACCTTTAAGAAGTATTTGAATAGAGCTCTTGTTGGCGAAGATTAATGATTACGAAGGAAGGGAAGTCGACAATGCCTGGAATAAATTGAGAACTTAAAAAAATACCTAGTCATTAGATATTATACCTAAGTATTGCTGAGATATGATTAGAATGAGATTTAGCGTGTGATAGGAAAGATAATTAAATCAAAGCACTGTGAGTAACACGAGGTCATCAAGACAAACATTTCATGAAATGAAGGTATACTGATATTTGATATAGAAATTAATTTATTTTTGTAAATATTATAACGACATTTATCCACGTTCGATTCCTTTACGTCATCCAGCAAAAATTTTGGATAATCTCGGGCATTAATCATTGATGGCTGAGATACTAAAAACTAAAAATAGTTCACCTGATAACTGGGAAATTGATCCGAAATATGACTTTAAAAAGTTTTATTCAAAGTTGGATTTATTACAAGCCAATAAGAAACCCCGACGATCAGCAATGTATTTTAAAAAACATGAAATCGAAGTTTTTCTTTGAGCCTTATTCGGATCTTTATAGATGAAATACCTTCATAATTTTATCAAATTTCTTTCTGTAAACGATCATGAAATGTTCCCTGAGGCGAGTTTAAAATATAATGAGTATAATATCAGAGAACTCAGAAAGGGAACATTGAAAATTAATAATTCAATTTCATAGCTTAAGATTTTTCGGCAAAGGGATATTGAAAAGAGAATTTTAATATATTTAAAATTCATCGACTATAGGGAAAAGAAGGAATTCCAATAGCGCCTACTCCTTCGGCCCGCAATGATCTACAGGCTGTAATAAAAAATAAACAGATGTTTACTTTTTATTGAATCAGTGAATTTCCTTAACGGTTTTAACATTATTTTTTAAGAAATTAATTTACAATTTTCGGTAATGTTTTCAAATTTTTTTTATTAAATCTCTTCGTTCAATTAATGTTCTAGACATAGACTTATATATAGGAGTGAATGTGCTCCTAAATCTTACACAAGAACAACAGAATGGTACATATACCACACAGTATACATAAAAGAAATGTTATTAGAAATAAATAAAATATATGACAATATATCATTTGTATTGCTTTGCAATGAATTGTTTTTTCTACGTCCATATAATGAATTATAAGATACTTAATTATTTATTTATCCAAAGTCCTCAAAAACTTAAAACACTATGTTGTGCTTGCTTTGATTATGCAACAACAACATGCCCCTGGTTGAGCTAGAAAAGCAGTTTGTACGAACGTTTTATTAGAATGTAAAAAGTACATGTGTACATTTAATAAAGCATTCCAATCAAATACATATTCACACTGTAGTCATGTTTATCTAAATATATGAACACTTATCTATGTCTAGAACATTAATTTAAGGAAGGAATTAAATCAAATCTTTTTTAAATTTTCGGAAACAACAACAAATTGAAAATCAATTTGTTAAAAAAAAATGTTGCAACCATTAAAGAAATTCATTGATTCTATTACAGTATATTTTATTACAGTCTGTATAACATGGCTATCCAGAGCCATTTAACAATACTCGGCATTAATTTGTCACCCTCTCCCTTGGCCTAGGAAACCCCGTATATCGTGAAAGGCGAGAAAGGGAAGGACCAAAAAAAAACAAAAAAAAAAAAAAAAAAAAAAAAGGTTCAGGATTTTCCCTTATCATATCTTACGTCGGCAAAGTTACATAGATGGGTAACAAGGCAGGGCCGAAGGAGTAGACGCTATAGGAATTTCCATATTTTCCCTATAGTCAATGAATTTTAAATATATTCAAAAATTTTCTTTTCAATATCCGTTTGCCAAAAACTCATAAGCTATGAAATTGAATTATCAATTTTCAATGTTCCCCTTCTGGGTTCTCCAAAATTATACTAATTGAAATGTACAATTAAATTACAATAAATTAACTCTGGGCCCAACAACCTTTTTTTACTATAAATTCTGTCCTTCGAATCTTACAATGGAAAAAAAAATAAGAGAAAATAAAATGTGAACATAATATGATTGGTGCTACTGAAACTCAGGTTTCATTTTAACCTTTTAAATAATAGATTATGCGGTACGGATTTGTAAATCAATTAGTTCTGTTTAGCTCTTAACAAATATGTTTCGGTCAGTGAGAATAGTAGTAAGTAGCACCACATAAAATTATTGTTATAAACATTGGTATTACTATAGTACAAAAACACAACAGAAAATTATCAAGGTTATTACCATTAGACAACTATCTGTTATAGGTTCTCAACCCATATCAGAGAATAGGATCTATGGCCTAAATATCCTACGTTACGTATACGAATATAATCTTATTGAAAGTTTTGATAAGGAATTAATTAATTAATATCAATTCCCCGTTTAGAATCGGACAATAGCTATAATGAGTATATTCTCTTTAATTTATAAAATATTCAATATTTAAATATATGGAACCACGTATGTGGGTTCGAAATATTCTCTAGCTATATCAATCATTTCTGCACGTACGCTGATAATGCAAGCAGCACTCCATCCATCTTCTTACTAAATCTGCATGCGTGGAGATCCAACGATATATTTATGATTTAACGGTTTAAGGGTCTCAATCTCGCTAATCTTTAGTTCGATAGTCCCTGCCGCATTTCTGATTTAAATTTTTTTTGTAAATACAAAAATATAGATATCCATATATCAAAATTTAGATAATTAAAATAAATGATAATCGGTATTAGAAAAGTATTTAAATAATCAAAATGATAGTATTAGAAACATTCGTTGTTTACTTATAAATTAGGCATTTTTTTATCGTGTAGTGTTAGATTTATAGACAATTTACTTGTCTATAGACAATTTACTTGATTTTTTAATTTATACTCATAAGGCCTTAGAAATCATACAATATTATTTAAATTTGTAAATTTCTAACAAACAAAAATTTCTATATTTCGGGGTCACCTGTTATTGCGGTTTTATATAATATATACTCGTATGTCTCCATAAAACATGTTTCTTTTTTCTTACTGAATTTTTACGTTTAAATATATTTAATTGCTAATACGTTTTTCAACTACCAATTGAAAATAATAATATACATATATATATATATATATATATATATATATATATATATATATATATTTTACGTAATACGCCATATCTTCCTCAACAATTTATCAAAATCAAATTCGATATATCAAGATTACTCTGTCCTCTGTAGCCGAAAATATTCTCATCCACAGAATACAAAAAAGAAAACTATCATTTTTTTTTTTTTATAATCAAAATTGAAATGTTTCTCATTTACTACGAGATAAAAAAAAGGAGAAGTAGGAATTGGATCATACTCAACAATACGACTGCATGTCGAATAATTTTTATGAAGATGTAATGTTATTACATGCCTTTAAATATTTATTTACTTATGTTGGTTGTTCATTACTATTTACTTATTCTACGCACTCTGATGATCTTTCTAGTAAACTTTAATTTAAGCTTTACTAGTTATATTATGATAATGAAATAAAGTATAATGTTTTTATTATTAAAATTAAATTTTTATAGTAGAAATATTTGGATTATTTTATCACAAGGCAACACTAGTAATTTCTATTAAGCTTTATGTATATATTTTTTATCTTTTTCAATAGGAAAGAACTATTTTTGAATAAATTGAAACATAATTTATGAAATTTAAAAAATAGAATATTTTAGGCAAAAAGTGTGATATATTCAAATTAGAAAACTTACCTAAAAAGAAACATGTTTGGTATTTTAATGATTTTCCTTGAGAATTAAAAGAGCCGAAGTGATGAAGAACAAGCTACAAAGTGGGATATGAGATGCGAATGGTGAATGCTAATAAGGCTGAACATGGATGAGGTATGCGCCAACTTGTTGGCCAACAGCAACGAATTCCTAACAGTGAAGTAGCCTTCTCGTTTGGCCTTGCGAAATTGTACCCCTAGCCACTCTGGGGCAGTATAAGCCCCAAATGGGGCAAAGTTATGGAATATTGCGCGATGGGGAGCAATGAACAGAAAATCACGCCATTAATTCAAGAATAAATGCAGGATTATCTAAAAGGTACTGAAATAACCCTTAAATTATAACTTTAGGACTTAGGAGACAGAATGGCAGAGTGGGTAAACGTGTTAGTAGCCCAGAAAGCCCCGTAAATCATATGCGGCAAGGAAGGGGAGGAACAAAAAAAAACAAAAAAAAAAACATCGAAATCCAGAGCCAGGGGACATTTAATGATACTCGGCATTAATTTGCCACCTCCTCTCCTGGCCTAGGAAACCACGTAAATCCTGAAAGGCCTGAAGGGGAGGACCAAAAAAAAATTTAGGATCATTTCGCACGTCGTCGAGGTTACATAGATGGTAGCAAGGCAACGTAGATGGTTACAACTGAAAAAACTGATTTGTTTTGCCGTATCAGGATAGAAAAGCATAAAAAAACTAACCCAACCGAAATACATAGTTTTAAACCTTTAAAATGTAAATACCTACTGATAACGTAAGTAAACAGGTATTTTTTTTACCAACATAACTAGATTAGTACTTTTTCTTGTTAATCACTTTTAACAAATCATTTATTTATATTGAACTTAAATATTTTCCCAGTAATATTACAGTAAGTTGCTTAAGACAGATGAACATAAATCCAGTAGATATTGAATTTTCGTTGATATAGACATTCAATCTGGTAATTATTCTTTACACAGTTGATGAGATGCAGTTCCATCTGGTCTATATTTATTTATTGGCATAACGATAACTGATTAGCCATTTACTAGAATATATGAATTATATATATTAAAATAAAATTTGAAGAGTTCGCATGTACCCTTCAAATCCCATTGAGGAAAAAACCGATTACAAATTGAAAAAATATTCCATTCCGTTTTCCCCGTTATAAAATATATAATATATTCCCCGCTATAATATTGCTCAAAACACTATCTTCTAAATATTATTCTTTCTGACACTTATTATTAATACTAAAGCAGCTCCTTCAACAAATGTTTAATATCCAAATTTTTCCTGTTGAAGTTGTTCGCCTTCAATATTCGTTATCCTCTTAAACGTTTTGCTTAGTTCTTAATTTACTAGAATTGCTGGTGGCCAAGTCTCTTTAAATTTGGAGTATTCTTAAAAAAATTACTTTTTTTAGTGCCATTATTATAACATTGTTATAATTAATGTCTTATTTAATATTACTAATCTATATATGAAATAAATATAGTCAGGGAAATTATTGAGATCGTAAAAATTTCGGCTTCAGGTTTTCAACAGAAATACACGTTTTGGAGTCCCTTGAAACCAATAACCATTCTCGCGAAATGGTCTGTGTGCCAACAAACTAACTCAAAAAGATAAACCGTACGAACCTGAAATTGGGTATGTATATGCCCGTGACGTATCAGCAATAATTTCATCAAAATTGATCAAACGGAGGAGGCACTTTATTTCATAAATTTTGTCTCATTTTCACGTGTTTTTTTTTATTTCTCAAAAACGGCTGTAACGATGTTGATCAAACTGGGTATTTGATGTCTGTACAAAGATGTGACAGCCAATATTTTATCAAAATTGGTCAAAGGGTGGGGGCACTTTATTTAATAAATTTCTTTTTTCGGTTGTCTTAAAAATGGCACTAACCTTAAACGGCACTGCCTTCTTTCTCTTGATTTCCTTCTTAAGTCAGTATAGATAAAGTAGTAATGATACTAATAATAGTTTGGTTTCTAGGAGCTCCGGCATTTTATTAATTATTTATTGAATTTCTTTAGTCCATTTGACCAAAATCATTACCTTATCCGGCATTCGGATATGAATTACTTCCTAACAAGCCACGATGAAGACAAAAAAGTCGGTTCGGAACGTTGGCATGACTATGAGGTAAGGTTCAGGGTTAAATGGTGATTTTCTAGGGCGTGATTCTAGAAATTGTTTCCTACATATATGTTAATTTGTTGGATGCTTCGATTCCGAACAGAAAAGGGGGAAAATCCAGTTCTTCGTTTTTTTTTTATGTTTTTTTTTTAGAGCTTCATGTCTTTTATTGATTGAGGCTTTGCTCAAATACTGTTAAACATAATAGAATTCATATTTTCAAAAAGAAAATACAATTAGCAATGAGAAAAAAAACATTAACTAAATACAAGGGGTTATCTGAGTGATTGGTTAAATAATTGACTCCGATATTTTAGAATATACGGGATGGAATTTTGTTACTAAAATTTATTTTATACGGTAATTGGTTATTAATAACCAAACTCTGGAAATAAATTTTACAGGTTAAAAAAAAAAAAGGAGAAAATACAAACATACAAGGAGAAAATTTCTAAAAAGTTTTTCTTTAAGGGATATTCCACATTTCCTAAAAAAAAACTTCAGCTAAAACAAATTTTATTGCACCATATAAAAGTTTGTTTCATTTTCTCTTTGATGATGTAATTTTCTCGCCTCGCAGTACATTAAATGATTGTCTGAAATTACAGAAAATTCTAAAAATTGCAGTTATTAGCTATATTAGCTAATTATTTAATGTATTCTGATGTATTCTTTATTATTGGAAAAGATTAAAACCGTGAGCAAAAGTGAGTTGTCTTTGGATAAACGATGTTTAAAAATGTAATACGTGAAACCTGTATCCTAAGATAAAAAAAGTGAGTTTAAATCTTGTGAAGTTCTTTTCTCTATAGGTGTTTATTTCATTATATTCTAGACTACTAACTTTTTACTTTCACTTACCTATATATGAAATATATAAATAATTAATTTTTGAAGAGAAAAGATTTGGCTCCGCTGGGAATCGAACCCGGGTCTTCCGCGTGACATGCGCGGTATGCTTATCCATTACACCACGGAGTCGCTTCCAAACGGTGCCAAATCCTTCCTCTTCACTGACACGGAATACTCCTTGAGTATTTACGGGAGGTGGACAATTTTTGTCCAGCTTTTGGGCATCTCTTGACTTTCGTCAATTTTTAAATAATGGTTAAATGATTGTAATGGATAAGCATACCGCGCATGTCACGCGGAAGACCCGGGTTCGATTGTAATGGATAAGCATACCGCGCATGTCACGCGGAAGACCCGGGTTCGATTCCCGGCGGAGCCAAATCTTTTCTCTTCAAAAATAAATTATTTAAAATAATTTAAAAACAAGAGTTGTCATCCACGATAATGATTAAATTAATATGAAATATATAGTAAGTGGAAGTATTACGATCGTGAAAAATTTCGACTTCCGGTTTTCAACGGAAATAAACGTTTTGGGGTCCCCTGAGTCATAACTTTTTTTCCAATTTTTAACTTTTTTTCGATTATCTCAAAAACGGCTTTATCTATTTTCATCAAATTCGTCATGTTTAATGAAAATTAGGTGTTCTTTAATATCAGGTAAGCTGTATCATTATTAAAATGTTCTGAGGGGCTTAAATGGGGTAGGGGCCTTTTTTGTTTGTTTGTTTTTTTGTTTCCTATAAAGTACCTTTGTTTTTGCTTACATGGAGAAATTAACTGTCTCTCGTTACGCGTAAATATAAGAAATGGCCAAATATGAGATCTGATAAAAATCAAGTAAACATATAGAGGAGAAAAAAAGAAAAATATTCAGTCAACTCATAAAACACGTTGAGCCCATACATAGTACGCCTTTAATGACAGACCATTGTTCATAATTAAAGCCGTTCTGTTTATTTAATGGAAATTATTTGTTTCATGGTAACTAAATGAAATTTTCAACAAGCACATAGAGAATTATAAAATCACTCGGAATATTATGCTTGCATTGCCGAATTTTCACAAGTAAAAACTTTTATTTAATAATAAAATAAATAAGTGTTTTTTATAGAGCAAATGAAAACAAAAATAAGAAATGAATGTGGAAAAATGTGTAACATGGAGAAGTAGCATTAACAAAACGCATTAATTTCTAATCTAAGTAAGTTGGTAAGTGAAAGTTGTGTGTTGCGCGCACGCAACAGATTTTTTTCATTATGTTCATTACAAAGACATTGTACAGAAAATTGTAGCCCTATTTTCTGTCTCAATGTTCACTGATTTTCAATTATGTTTCATGATTAAGGTAACTGCAGATAAGCATTTAAGAAATCCATAATATTGTTTAAGCTCTAATTTATTTAATCATCTAGAAATATTTATAGGGGGAATGAAAAACTACAACAACGCACTCGTGAGTTGCTAGATACTTGGATAATGGATCTGTTGTCTTGAAAGGGCACTAGTGAAGATTCTTGTGATCCAGTCGTGAAGCCCCCCAGGGCTTGTCTTCGACTACATCGGGTATGGTTACAGCAATGGCCTTGGATGTAATGATGATCTTAGTAATGTTCAACGCATTGTGTAAATTAATAGAATAAAGTCAATGATTTTGTTTTAGTCTATTTTGTTATAAAAATTAATTGCAATTATTAACTAACAGAAACAGAAAATCAATTTGGTCCCGAACAATAACTCATATACGAAAATCATATAAGCGGAGACATGCATGCTTGAAATTTATTTCTTATCGGGTTTGATTAGTCATCACCATTAAAATGATCACGAATAATATTCAGACAAAGTTTTGCTCTATTTTACAATTATATTTATTAGTGTTTTTCATTTTTTTAAAACTTTTATGTATATATTTTTTTAAAAATACAAGAAAGAAAATTTATTTTTCGAATATAAGGTTCTCTCCTGTGGTATATGCTCCTTCAGAATCAGCATAATGCAGAGCTGATGTTTCGGAAGAGCCATAAAGGGGGTGCGACCATCCCACAAGGCTCGTATCCCTCCCACAATTCCCATCCATCGACAGCTATAGGAGATCCCGACAGACGAATGGTTTTGTAAAGCCCTATCATATGGGTTCCAGGTGTCGCCGAGGGGACACTGATGTAAGATACGTGTCCCTTCTTACATACTATATTCTAAACACAGAAATACAATAGCTGTTTTCTAAGAATCTATGGTTGTATAAACATACATTAGAATGTATATCTTTTCAGTAGCATATAAGTGTTCACATTTCTTTAAAATACTTTAATTGTGCTGTGTGAAAAAAACCCTCATTAAATGGGTACTTCCAGCCTAAAGCCAGACCAAATCTTATGAACCAATAACACTAAAAATAAATCACAGGTTGAAACTAATACTTGTGCAAATTTTAAAAAATTACATTGCCAGTACTTTTCTTCTACCCTATGGAATTATTGGCAACCTCTAATATTCTTGTGCTATATTTTATCTATTTTTTTTGTTATCTCGCCTTCAATGTACTCCCCAAAGGAGATTTGTTTTTGTTTGTTAAAGATGATGCAGCTAGAAGGATGAGTTGTACAGTGTTGGAGGTAAGAGACCTTTTCTTAATCGACAAAGGGCGGTTTCTTATCAACGCGATTCTCTAATGAAGGTGGTGATTTCATTGTTTGGCTTTCCATATTCTATAAAATTCCATTTTAATTTTTTTTTTCGAGGGGAATAGCTTTTCACTATTGTTAGTTCTTTGATTCCGGGAATTCTTGCAGAATGAGCCGCTCTCGTTCCACCTATTTCATTTCCAATAAATTTCATTCCCACAGTGCGAGGAACACATGCAGAGATTATATCAGCTCCTTTTTTCCTTAATTGCCACCAAATATTTCTTATTAGGAAGTTGAAATAGCTTTTCAAATTATTAAATAAAGTAATTGAATCGATTATTTTAGAATCTACAAAGTAAATATCTGAAAGATAAAAATTATTATAACCGGTTGTGAAATAATAATATAAATTTTTAAATAAGTTATTTCTTTTTTTAAACTAAAATATTTGTCAATCAGTTCCTCTAGATATTGAGCCTAACAACACTTACAAATAAATCACAATTTATTTCTGAGAACTTATTCCTATTAAGAATTCAATTATTATTTATATTAAATTAATTCATAAATTTGAATGGTTAAGAAAAAATTAAATACCTTTATTAAAATATAAATTGGGTCAATGTTATTGGAAAATAATTCAATAACTTTATCTGCTGAATAATTCTGGTTTTGATAAATAAATAAAATTTGAAATGAGTGACGTTTGATTATTTTTCAATTTATATTCCTTTCGAATTTCAAAGCTTAATCTTTTATCAAAGATGAAAGGTAAAGAAGTTAAAAGGGAACGAGATGATAATCATTTTACAATACTTTTTTATCGGATAAAAATCGGAGTGAGCTGGAAATAAATATTTACACTGATAATTTTTCTTTTCATCAGATGTATTGGGTTGTAAAAAAAGTTCGTAGCGTTTTTCATTATTTTAATTTAATCCTTTCTGTGTTTGTTAATCCTGTTTATGTAAGGATTAAATTAAAATAATGAAAAACGCTACGTAGGATATGTAAACATTATAATGTTTACATATCCTAAAAAGGGATTAGATAACGTTCTTTTATGCATCAGTTTCAACCGGGATCTTCTATTGTTCAAGTGTATTGTGTTAGTCCAAAATGCAGGAGGAAAAAATTCATTTTCGCCATATAATGCTATTTTATTTCCGAAAAGGAAAATCCGCTGCACAGACGGTCAACAAAATTTGCAGCGTGTATGGAGATGACGCCGTAGGGGAAAGCACCGTCCGTAAGTGGTTTGCTCGGTTCAGAACCGGAAATTTTGAGTTGGAAGACGCCAAGCCCTCTGGTCGTCCTTCAACTGTTGATGACGAACAAATTCAACAATTAGTGACCGATAACCCTCACTATACGACCCGGGATATCGCAAAAACACCTGGCATATCACATACAAATATTTCAAATCATTTGGGAGCTGCGGGATATGTTTCTCGAAGCGATGTAAGGGTTCCTCAAATTTTGACGGAAAAGAATTTATTGTTGGAATTTGGCTGGGATGTGATAACCCACCCACCCTATTCACCAGATCTTGCCCCAACAGATTACCACTTATTTCGTTCTCTCCAAAACTCCCTCAACGGGAAACAATATAACTCGGTCGAGGACTCTAAAAAGCACATAGACGAGTTCATCGCGCAAAAAACTGAACAGTTCTGGGAGGACGGAATTACAAAATTACCTGAAAGATGGAAACAAGTTATAGATCAAAATGGGTCATATATCATTGATTAAAAATATTTACATGTATCTGAAATTTTTAATTAAGTATATTCTTTAAAAACGCTACGAACTTTTTTTACAACCCAATATTAATAGTATATATTATTCATGTAAAATAAATATTTATAAACATGCTTATGATTTTACATATGGGCATGGCCTATCTCGATTGGTAATGCGGCCATAATATAAGATAACCCCATCGCGGCCTATTCGGTTAAAAAATTTTATGAGATCCCAGCTTTTGACTCCCGCTCTCAGCGCTCGCTCCAAAGGGTTAATTAGGGTAAGGTGCACATGAGCTGCAAAGTTATCGGGACGCTAAGAAGGTTTTCTAGGGAGGCTATAGGAAGACGCGTCATTCACATCCAAATCAAAATTCTCCATTGCTAATCGATTCAATTATTGAAAAAAGTATATATATTTTAAATAAAATGAGTAATAAGATATTACAGCTAAATATTTAAATATTTCAAATCATTAATATAATTAATTCCTCATTGATATTAATACCAAATTATCGGTCCACGTAATAACAATTTCAAAGATTATTGTTAACTGGTTTTCGAATAATATTTAAAGTTAAAAGTTAAGTAATTAAAATGAAATTAATAATTATATTATTGAAAACTTACCTGTATGAAAGAAGCAGGTAGGAAAGGATGCAGCGTCTCGTGTGAGTTCCCCCCAATGACAACAGTGTACTAGTGTTCCACTATCGTTTCACTGGTACTGGGAAAAGCCGCCCGATTTGGGGAGAAACCTTCGTCAGCCCCTGTGCCTATCGGTATAATCCGGTAGTAACATTGCCCATGTAATCCCAATATATTTCTGCCTATCCGAGTGAAATCTATCTTGGCGTCCCGATGACTTTGTAGCTCATGTCCGGACATAAACCTTCAAACGGCTCTTTTTTAGTTAAGATCGGGGCCACACTAAACCGCATAATATTGGTCATGCCCACAAGTAACATAACAGAAGTAGTAATATAAAAATTAGTTTGAAGTAGGTACTACTAATAGAAAGTATTTAATCTAATTAAATTCATACTTTTGACTTTCTTTTCATTCGTTAAATTGTCTTATGCATCTTTAATATAATAGCAAATGCTTTACTTCTTTAATACCTATCAAGTTTCTATCGATCTTATCATAATAAATGTGATGTGGAAAAATATTCTTATCAGCAAAACACAATATATTAAAAACATATATCCACAAAAAAGGATTCATCAACTATTGATGCAATAGAATAGGTTGTTTAAACCTAAGAATCTATTATTGGACCCAAACCCAATTTCGCACCAGGAATTTTCGATATCTTTCAACGAATTTTAAATTTTCGCTGAATTTATTTCTAGCCTTAAAATGTTTAAGGGGCTATTAATTATAAAGTTGTGACGATTCCGTCCATAAAATGAAAATGGAAGTACAAATGAATTTCATTAGGAATTCCCCTTCGGACCTATGAAGGCGCACAAAGAACAATCTAAACCCAAGGCTTGGCTATTGTACTCAGTAACAATGGAGGCACGTCGATTTAAATGTTGTTCTCTGTTCTGGCTAATAATTTCATTGTTCACTGTAATCGGGTTAAATGAATAAATTACTGGAGGTAGTAATGCAAGTTAATTGAGTTGCAGGGTCAATTCATTTCTCATATATCTATTTCTTAATCTTTTTCAGCGCACAGATGAAGGAATAATGAAGCAGGAAAAGCAAATAGAATAGTCCAGCTAGGAAAAAATTAACCTTAGTCTGTTTAAAAGCTCATGAAAAAGACAGATATTTTATACTTCATAACAAAAACAAAGAAAACTTATCATATTGGAAAACAAAATTGGAAATTTCCATATTAATATAAAAAAAATGTTACTGTGACCTGATTCAATGAAAAATAGAAAATTATTTGTTACAAGATTATGCCTCGAAGGCCGTGAAGATTGGAACATGCTTTAGATGTATTTTGTATGTAACAGGTATTTTTCTTAAATTTATAACTAACGGTAAATCTTTATTAAGATGGGAAAATATCGTATCATCAAATACTCATAAACAAAAATACAATTTTTACAGAAAATTAATAATTCTCTCTTTTATATATTTTGGATCAAATTTTCTGCTTTCGTTCTATCTACATTACTCAAAAACGATCAGTAGAAATGGAGTTACGTGGGTTATTAGTTAAACCGACGATATGTCACTATCTTAAAATTTTATGAGGCTGCATTTTGCTAGCTATCAGGTGCCTTTTGACTTATTAAATTTCCATATCGTTTTTTTCTGAAAGACAATCGCATTTTTCTCCAATGCGATATACTCTCAATTGCTTTATCAGATATACTCAGATAATCGGAATTCTGGAAATCATAGTGAGGGATTATTGGAAATTTGAGTAGTTATATAGTTGGAAAACTTCGTAAATATTACATCATCTGAGAGATTCGGCAGTTTGCTGGTGATTATAATCCACGAAAATTCATTTGCGACGGCTTTTTACTTGTTTCTAGTTCTTCATCACCGTGGACGCAAAAAATACTTGTCAACATTGGAAGGGCATAAGCATTACAGAAAGTTTTATTTTTTTAAATAATTTATTTTTGAAGAGAAAAGATTTGGCTCCGCCAGGAAGCGAACCCGGGTCTTCTGCGTGACATGCGCGGTATGCTAACCATTGCAACACGGAGTCGCTTCCAAACGGTGCTTCCAAATCTTTCCTCTTCACTGACAGGTCAGGTGGTTATCCACAATAATGGTTAAATTAATATAAAATAATTTAAAATTGACGAACGTCAAGAGATGCCCAAAATTGGACAAAAATTGTCCACCTCCCGTAAATACTCGCAAAAACTTGCGAGATCGTGGGAGTGGTGTCAGTGAGGAGGAAGGATTTGGCACCGTTTGGAAGCGACTCCGTGGTGCAATGGTTAGCATACCGCGCATGTCACGTGGAAGACCCGGGTTCGATTCCCGGCGGAGCCAAATCTTTTCTCTTCAAAAATAAATTATTTAAAATACTTTAAAAAATAGGTGGTTATCCACAATAATGGGAGGAAAAGGTTATAGGTGATAAAGTGATAAGGCTTACTTTCTATATTGAATGTCGTTTAATTTAATTATTTGGTTTATTCTATGTTTCAGTTTCGTTTTGATTAGTTATATATGTTACGTTAATTCCGATTTGTTGTTAAAAGTCTAAATTTGTTGTGTTACGTTATTTTTTAAGTTTGGACCAGAACATTTAAGGTTAGGCTGGACTTAGTGGTTGTGCTAAAGCCTATTATATCCTGTGGTAAGAGACAGTTTTGGTGGATAGAGCACCGCCTATTGGTAAGTCATAGGATACTAATAGCATTATAACGCCTACAGGGTTATAAATATTTTATTAAAAGTTAGGTTACATTGTACAATAATTGATAAAAATATTGATCAAATGGATGACGAGGATGTTGAGGGAAAGATCCTTAAGGACCAACGGCCCTCGGCCAAAAGACCAAGGAATAGGGGTTCGGATGTAGAAGAAGAGTGCGAAGAACTCAATACAGATAGCCTGATAAGGGAGGCTAGAAGTATACAAACTAATCTAAAAGTCTTTTTGAAAACTTTCGACAAAAAAATGAACAACACCACAAGGAATCACATTAATGAAAGGACTGATCGAATTATAAAAATTTTAGATATTATTAATAATAGAAACCATGTCTATTTAAATGAAAATTCAATCAAAGCCCTTGTTAAAACAATAGTGAAGGAAACTTTCGATTCTCATGAATGCCTCAAAGCTAATCAAATCCGGGAAAATGTGAAGCATAAAAGTATCCCCGAGATAGTTCCGCAGGAACACATACAGGCCAAAGGAGTTTTTTGTTGATACTTGGTTGAGTGCGGACGTGTTGTTAAGTGAGCTCCTGAGGATTAACTATCAACAAGCGATAAGTCACATTTTCCTTTCTTTTAATTTATTCTATTATTACTATTATTTTTTCAGAAGGTGTTTTTTATTTTATTTTTTATTTTTATCTTTAGTTAACTTTTCTTACTGTTAAAATTAATTTTTCTTTATAAAATTGAGAAATAACCATGGCGGAATCCCCGCCCGTAAAACGTAAAAAAGCTAAATTTAAAGGAACTATCCCGGTTAACATTGAAAGTAAACCAAAAAATGGTGTTAGATTTTTAATTATAAGGAGAATAGGTAGCGATGATGATGGAAATTCTCTCGATTTCAAAAAGGTTTCTCCATTCTTCATTTACAAAAGTATTAACAGTTTGATCGGTGAAGTTAAAATCGTTAAAAAACTAAGAGACGGGTCACTTTTAGTAGAAGTTAATACAGAAAATCAATGCGAGAAGCTTCTAAAATGTGAAAATTTTCTCAATAACCTCCCCGTTAAAGTAGAAGCACATGGTAGGCTGAATCAAAGCAAAGGAATTATATGGTGCCCTGATCTAAATTTTTGCTCTATTGATGAAATAAAAAATGAACTGAAATCGCAAAATGTAGATGATGTGAAGAGATTAACATATTTCAAAAATAACGAAAAACACAATAGCCACAATTACCTCATAACCTTCAACAACCCCACTATTCCCACCGAAATAAAAATAGGTTTTAATAATATTTCAGTTAAACAATTCATCTCAAACCCAACACGCTGTTATGTGTGCCTTAAATTCGGTCATACCAAAACAGTTTGTAAGAAAGAACCACTATGTAGATTTTGTGGTAAAAATAAACATGAAGGAGTGGAATGTAATAGTCCCGTAAAGTGTGTTAACTGCCAGGGCCAGCATGACTCATTTTCTAAAAATTGTCCTGTTTTCTTAAAGGAAAAAGAAATCAAAGCTATTCAAGACAGAGAAAAAATTACTTATTTTATAGCAAAGAAAAAATACGAATCACACCACCCGATGCCGATGCAAATGAGTTTCTCAAATATTTTAAAAAACAGAAAATCAGTTAGTTGCCAAACAGATGATTTAAGCAATGATAATTTTACTTTTAAAAAACCGTTAGTGCCAGTACCTATCAATAAACCTTTACCTATTAAGCGTCCCAATGATAATGAAATTCGGGAGCCCCCCACCACGCTCCCTCCCCCCACCCTAGCCTTCCCTTCCACTTCCTCACTCCCTCAAGCCACTTCTCTCCCAGCTGCCACCTCGGCAGCTTCTTTAATCCCATCCCGGGTTCCCACCCCATCTCCCCCCTCAACCACTAAACCTTCCGGGCAGAACTCTGCCAAAAATCCTGAAGCGCCCACGGAAACGAAGGTCTTACCTTCGGAAAAAGGGTCCGCTAATGAAATTAACTCTCCCCACGGTCACCAAGCTGACCCCCAGGGCGAGTGGACATTAGTTAAAGAAAGACGGTCAAGAAGTAAGTCTCGAACTAGAGCATCCAGTCGAAATTCGAGCAAAGAAAAAATGGAGACAAATTAAAATAAAAATGAATATTTTATTATAATTCATTATTAAAAATTATAATTTTTATCAAGTTTTACTAATTAATTAATACTATTACTATTTTAAAAATCCAATATTTTATATACTTTTTATCAATATTTATATTAATCTATTCTTCTTTATTAATTTTATTTTTCTTATTAATTTATCTTATTATATCCTATTACTCTCACCTCATAATATGACCTTTTTAAATAACATTATCCAATGGAACTGCAATGGTTTAATTAACAAACAAGAAGAATTGAAACTAATAATTAACAAATATCAACCTATAGCAATCTGCATCCAAGAAAGTAAGTTACTCCCAAACAAAAAATTTAACATGAAGCAATACAATATCTATAGAAACGACTTTGAAAATAGTAATAGGGCTTCTGGAGGTGTCCTTATTGCAGTTCATAAGAGCCTAGTATCAGAGTTGGTAGTAACAAATACTCCTTTGCAAGCAATCGTCGTAAAAGTTTTTCTGAAGTTCCCCGTTTTTCTCTGCAATATTTATATTCCACCGGATAATTTTACAGAAAGAGGTTTACTTAATCTTTTGAACATTCTTCCCTCTCCCTATTTATGTACGGGCGATATCAATGGCCACCATACTTCCTGGGGGTCCACATACTGCTCTTCGAGGGGGAACATTATTCGAAGAATTATTGACTCTACTGACGCAATTATTTTAAACAAGGGAGATCCAACATATTTAAGTCCGGCCTACAATACTTTTTCCTCTATTGACCTCAGCTGGTGTTCGCCTGGTATTTTCACCCATTTAAGTTGGCAAGTCTCCAAAGATCAATACTCTAGTGACCATTTTCCAATAATTATCAATTTCCCTCATAGCAATACACAAAAGACAAAACACCCTAGATGGATCACAGAAAAAGCAGACTGGAGCGTGTTTAGAAGTTACCTTAATATAAATGATTCACCCATATCTCCATCAGATACAAGCACTCAAATAAACCATCAAATGACTTCAGCAATTTTGGAAGCCGCCGGTAAATCCATCCCTAAAAGTTCTACTAAAATTAATGCAAATAAAAATGTTCCCTGGTACGACAGCGAATGTAAAATAGCTATTAGGAAAAGAAGAAAAGCTCTTAAAATGTTTCAAAAACAACCTACTCTCTCCAATCTAATAGAGTACAAAAAAAGTCGGTCAATTTCACGAAGAATAATAAAACAAAAAAAGAAACAATCTTGGGAACATTTTCTAAATTCGATCTCAACTGATACCTCGCCTAGGCTGTTCTGGAAAAAGATCCAGAGTATAACAGGGAACTATGAAGACTACCAACCAACGCTTCTAATAAACGAATATGTAGAAACTGATCAGAAACTGTTAGCGGAACATTTCGCAGAATTCTATTCTAATATTTACTCCCCCCTAAAACACTTGACGCAAGAAAACATCGAATTTGATACCATCGATGCTCAATCAGATCTAGCTTACAACCTTCCTTTCACTAAAACCGAACTTCTAACCTGCATAAAGGAACTAAAATCTTCCGCCCCAGGACTAGACGAGATCCACAATGACATGTTAAAAAATCTACCAAGTCACGCTTTGGGGGCTATTCTTGATCTTTACAATCACATTTGGTGTACAGGAGATTTCCCAAGCATCTGGAGGAAAGCGATTATTATCCCTATTCTGAAACCGGGTAAAAATAAACTATTTCCCTCTAGCTACCGACCGATATCACTCACAAGCTGCATGTGTAAACTTTTGGAAAAAATGGTTTTTAAACGGTTATCATGGGTATTAGAAGAGAATAACCTAATATCACAAGCCCAGAGTGGATTCAGAAGAGGGCGCTCTACCTTAGATCATCTGGTAACGCTGGAGAATGAAATACTAGACTGTTTTTCGGAAAAAAAAGAATGCATAGGCATTTTCTTTGACATAGAGAAAGCATACGATAACTTAAATCCAACTCTTGTGCTAAAACAACTAAATGCATGGAGATTTAGGGGGCGCTTTCCTATATTTATTGCAAACTTCTTACGAGAACGCACCTTCCAAATTAGAGTAGGCAATCATCTATCCTCCGTAAAAGCCATGACCAACGGAATCCCTCAGGGAAGCGTCTTGAGCTGTGCCCTCTTTTCAATCGCCATCGATAACATCACGTTAAAAATCCCCAAACCTATCAGATCATTTCTATTTGTAGACGATTTAGCCCTGCTTCTCCCATTCAGAAATGAAAATTGGATGAAAAAAATGCTACAAAACTGCCTTTCAAATTTTCAATCCTGGTCCACGCATTCTGGTTTACAATTTTCAACAGAAAAAACAAAATGCATCATTTTTTCAAAACGCAGGTCACCAACTTCTCCTCCAGAGCTGACATATAGAGGTATACAACTAAAATTCGAACCAAAAGTTAAATTCTTAGGCTTAATAATCAACTGTAAACTGGACTGGAGAGATCACATTAAATGGCTAAAAGAAGAGTCCATGAAAAGATTAAATATTTTAAAAGTATTATCTGGATGCTCGTGGGGAGCAGACAGATCCAGCATGTTGAAAGTGTATACCTGTCTAGTACGATCAAAATTAGATTACGGCAGCTTTGTTTATTCCTCAGCTAACCTTAAACTACTTTCCACTTTAGATTCAGTCCACCATGCGGGTATACGTCTTGCAACTGGCGCCTTCAGAACTAGCCCGGTTAACAGTCTATGTGTAGAAGCAGGAATAGCTCCACTAGCTGTCAGGAGACATCAACTTGCATGCGGTTATATCGGAAGACTAAAATTCAATGATAAAAACCCAGCATGGAAACATGTATTTCAACCCAATATTAGAAAATACACTGAAAATCAAAGACTGCAGGCCCCACTCGGAATAAGAGCAAGAAGGTATATCGAAGAAATCAAGAATTTCCAAATAGGCAACGATGAATATCATTACCCACCATGGACTGTAAAAATACCACCAATAGACTTATCGCTCAATAAATATAAGAAAAATGTTACCCCGGAATATGTTTATATTTCAGAATACCAAAAAATTTTAGATAAATATCGAAACAGCGAACACCTTCATACAGACGGTTCAAAAATAAATAGTAACGCTGGATGTTCCATAATTTTTAACTCTAAAACTATTCAATACAGGCTTCCGTACACAACTAGTAATTTTACCGCGGAATGTTATGCAATCAGTGCAGCCCTGTATCATGTAATCCTAAGTCACGGGCAAAAGTTTACTATATTCACAGATTCGCTATCCGCAATAATGGCTATAACCAAAATGTATTCTAGCGACCAGATAATTAAAAGAGCCCATTCCTATTTCTCAACAATAAATGACCTGAACAAAAATGTAGTGCTAGTTTGGGTACCATCGCATGTGGGAATAAAAGGAAATGAAGCGGCGGACCAAGCAGCTAAGGAAGCGGCATTATCATCATCGTTAGAAGTACGGAATATTTACACTCCAACTGACGTATCGAATTATCTCAAACGCCAAGCTCAGATGACATGGATCCAGCTATGGGATAGAACGGATCAACAAAATAAATTGAGAAAAATCAAATCCGAAATAAAACCCTGGAGGAGCTCTTACCGCAGCATCAGAAGAGAGGAGGTGGTAGTAGCAAGACTAAGAATTGGACACACGCGCCTTACTCATGGACACCTTATCGAAAGAGACGCCCCCCCAAAATGTGCAACGTGCGGAGTACAGCTGACAATCAGCCATATCATAGAAGACTGTCCTCGATATGCAACAGATTTGCAATGGTTAGAAACAGAACGTAAGCTCCAAACGATCCTGGGTGATAATATTACAAATATGGACAAATTAATTAAATTTCTGAAAGATAAAGATTTATTTAATAAAATATAAATTTCAATTATAAAATGAATACTTAACTAAACGAAAGAGGACACTAATAACCCAAGCTGTTGTGTGTCCGTAAACAATAAAACCTAACCTACAGGCCAAAGCTGGACCCTCGAAAGAGCCGGTTTTGGCCTCTGTGCTCTCACAGGTCCCCGAAAACAACACCTTTGAGCTCGTTCAGAGCAAGCGAAGCCGAAGGAAGGCCAGACAGAGGAGGACTGCAGCCACCAGAGAGGATAAAATAGAAGAGGTAAGTAAGACTTCTCAACAAGATGAACCAACGTTGAAAGAAAAACCAAAGACAATGGCAGATATTGTCAAATCCCTGCCAGTGAAACCGACTCTCAAGTCGAAGGCGACTTACCTCACGATCAGTGGAGCAGGAAAGAGTGCCGTGGAAATAATTGATAAACTTCCATCTCCGGCTCAAATAGGCGTAAATGCCTCCATCGTTCGGAAAACCAAAGCAGGATCGGTCCTAGTCCGGTTGGAGGACAGCTCCCACGTTACAAAAATCATCGGGTGGCAGGGCTTACGTGACAACGGGCTGCACGCAAGGTTAGCACTCAGGAGGAAACCAAAGATGGAGGTGAGGGGAGTGCCCCACTCATGGGGATCGGAAGAACTTGCCAGATTTCTATGGGAAAGAATACCCGAGAAGTCGGTCCCAACCCCATTAGTTAGTGACGACCTCCGCCCAGTTTTTTCCTCAATGGCTAGAAACGGGTTTACAAAAAATTGGGTGCTAGAAGTGCACCCAATGGTTCGGTTCCAGTTGCTGGAAATTGGTATTTTAAATGGAGGATGGTGGTCCTTGACATTTAAGGATTACCTTGATGCTCCTCGTTGCACCAAGTGTAAGGGCTATGAACACACCAAGGCCACATATACAGCCGAGGCTGTAGTCTGCATCTGGTGTGCTGCTAGTGGCCATATGATGAAAGACTGCCCCAAGAAACAGGTGAAGGCTGACCCAACTTGTGTTAATTGTGTGAGAGCAAAAGTCCACCCACAACTGACGAAACACAAGGCGGGGAGCCGAGAGTGCCCTACACACTTGACATGGTGCAAAGAGATGGCAAAGAGGACCTTTTATGAATAAGATTACCATTATCCAGCTAAACATGGGCCGTCGAAGAGTTGTTGCAGACGAGCTTCGCGCTCTGTGTCAACGCTATGACATCATGGCGGTCCAGGAACCAACCTGCCGTGGGAACATGGTCACAGGATTTGGTCTCACGTCGAGAGTAATAGCTCTAGGCAGTGGGGAGAGGAGGCCTAGAGCTGCCATCGTGGTTAACAACCCGAACCTCGACGTGATGGATCTGAGACAGTATTCTATGGCAGACAGTGTCGCATGCCATGTTAAATGGGGTAG
The DNA here is from genome assembly GCA_911387785.2 of Aelia acuminata. Taxonomy (NCBI): domain Eukaryota; kingdom Metazoa; phylum Arthropoda; class Insecta; order Hemiptera; family Pentatomidae; genus Aelia; species Aelia acuminata. The sequence continues at coordinate 146,973,785 of OU426978.1, forward strand.
TATTTCCTTTACTCTCATTTCAGCATATCTACCTAGTGGTAGTAACATCGAGGATGACATATCTGCCATGGAGATGATCACTGCACGTAATAGGAATGTGATAATATGCTCAGATACCAACTCCTGGAACACGGTCTGGGGGTCCAATCGAACAAACGGAAGAGGTGCTAAACTCGGTGAGTTTATTGCGAGGCACCAGCTAGTCGTAGTTAACGATACCTCTGCCATCCCTACGTTCTCTGGGGGAATGGGAGAGAGTTGGATTGACGTCACGCTAGCCTCGCCAAATCTCTCTGGTCACATTGTCGATTGGTGCCTCAGATCTGAAACGAGTTCTGACCACAATGCCCTGGTGTTTAGTCTTGTACAGGATATAACAAGTTCCCACGGTATCGACGAGGGTTATGTAACCCGTAGGAATAACTGGATTGCTTTCCGATGTATTCTGGAGGGAGAAATAGCCGACGAAGAATGGGAAGAAGGAGAATCGGGATGCGCAGATGATTTGGATTTCAGAGTTTCCAGAATCACCAACGCCATCCGTGATGCCGCTGAAAACTCCCTCCTGCATCGGAAAGCGAGGGCTCGACCTGTCCCATGGTGGACGCCGGGCTTAACCACAAAGAAGAGAGAGCTCTACAAAGCTCGGCGGTCGTACCAGAAGTGCAGATGTGACGAGAGGCGCTCTGCACTTCGGAATGAGTATAAGTCCAAAGCCAAGATGTACCGAAGAAAGGTGCGCGCACAGAAGCGTCGGTCGTGGAATGAGTTCATCGTCGACGTATCTGCTAAGAATCCCTGGGGTATCCCGTATAGAGTGGCTATGGGTAAGCTGACCTCGCCACAGCCAATGGCAGCCCTCACTGATGGTGTTCGGCACGCTAATACCCTGGAAGAGTCGGCTAGCCTCTACATACGAGTGACGTATCCCAGGGATGATCCATCCCAGGACGATCCGGCCGACAACTTTGTTAGACGCACCACAGCATATCCCCCAGGCACGGACTTATGCCTGCCATGGGACATACATGATCTCCGTATTGCCGTGGATAAGCAGAAAACTGGTCGTGCTCCAGGACTTGACGCCATAGATGCGGCGATCTTGAAAAATAGTATCCCCTACGTCGAAGATCAACTATTAGGAATATTTAATGATTGTCTTGATAGGGGGTACTTCCCAAAAAGTTGGAAAATCGCCGATCTGAGACTACTCTACAAGGGAGGAGGCAGGGATAAGCAGCTCCCTAAGTCATATAGACCTATATGTCTCCTCCCTGTGATGAGCAAGGTCCTGGAGAATCTCATTTTAACAAGCCTACAACCGGTTCTGATGAGGGCCAGCCATCCACGGCAATACGGTTCAACAAAAGGAAAGGGAACCGCTGATGCACTGCTTCGGGTTCGCCAGGACGTTGAGCAGAGGGTAGAGCGGTATGTCATGTTGCTGCTCTTTGACGTATCCTCTGCCTTCGACAGCGTATGGTGGCCCCTGATACTACAGCAGCTGCAGAAGTACGATGCCCCTAGCAACCTATATACCCTCATTGAAAGCTACCTCCGGAACAGGAGCGTGAAGTTTCGAGGTACCTCTTTTGAAGTCGAAGCTTCCATAGAGAGAGGATGCCCTCAAGGCTATGTTCTTGGGCCAGCGCTATGGAAGTTAGTGTTTGACGAGGTGCTGGGGGTGCTCGAAGAAGGGCGGTTCCCTGCAACGGCTTACGTTGACGATTTGGCGGCAGTTGTGGCGTCTAACAGCAGAGCCGGAATCAAAGAAGAAGCAGAAAGATGCGCCAACCTGGTAAGCCAATGGTGTGGGACGAAGAAATTAAAGATGGCCGCAGCAAAGACTCAAGCCATCCTGCTAAAAGGGAAGACGGATAGAGCCCACCCTATACATATCAGTATAGAAGGCACCAGAGTACGTCCAAGTGAAGTGGTCACTTACCTTGGCGTAAGGTTTGGTAGACGCTTTAATGTGACCCCTCATTTGGACTACCTGGGAAACAGGGTCGCCCAAACATTGAATGGCCTGAGCCGCTTGGGAGGCGCGTTATGGGGCCTCAGATACCCAGCAAACATGGCTATTTACAACGGAGTGATTCTGGGTGTTCTGAGGTATGCCTCCCCTGCGTGGTCCCAGAATCTCACATTAAGGCAGAAACGCAGGTTGGCGACATTTCAAAGAATGGCTCTGCTGCGGATTACGAAATCATATCGGACTGTGTCTCATGAGGCGGTGCAGGTCCTAGCAGGAGGGGTTCCTCTCGACCTCATCCTGCGGGAAGACAATTTAAATCGGAAGTTCAAAACTGAAGGCTCAGCTGGTCTTCCGGAAAACATCCGGGTAAGGGTTGAAGAGGACCCTAGGAAATGGAAGAAGATCATCCGGGAGAACACTACCACAGAGTGGAACCAGCGGTGGGTAGCAACCACGAAAGGTTCTACCTTGAAAAAATACTTCCCTACGGTGTGGGCACGTTTGGAAGCAAAGTGGGTCCTCCCGGACTATTGGATTTCTCAATTCCTTACCGGGCATGGGGCCTATCGTGCTAAACTCCATAGTTTTGGAAAGGATATCGATCCCCTGTGCCCAGCATGCGGAGTACCGGAGACGGCTGAGCATGTCGTCTTGAACTGCACCGCCTTTGAGGCACTGAGGTCTAAGCTACTCAGGGACACTGGGCTCTACGTCCTCACAGAAAACCAGTTCCCTGAGTTAATGAAAGAACGTAACTACCCGTACTACAAAGAGTTCGTCTACGGGTGGAAGGAAGCCGTCGGGCCAGCCGTGTTTAACCTCGTGAGAAGGGGACCACCACATGGAAGACCACCGGACAGCGAGCTACCTGGATAGCTACCTGGATAGAAGGCAGTATTCCGAGACAAAACAGAAAATCCATCCAATAAGAGAAAGTTGAACAAAATAAATAAAGTTTTTTAGGCAAGATAAGAGCACTACTAGTGTTCTTATCTTGCCAATACCCGTGTTGCTGAAAGGCAAGGTAGGGAGGAAATAAATAAATAAATAAATAAAATAAAAATCCACAATAATGGTTAAATTAATATAAAATTTTATTTTATTTAAAAAAATATGAAACGTTGAAAAAAATGCAAAAGTAGAGGAAATTCGGCCTATATTACAAACAACTCGGTTTCTTATAAATCAATTAATTGCTGCAAATATTGAAGTTTGTCAGTATAAGAAGAAAAACGAGAATTTCTGCTGGTCTTAATAGAATGGACTCATAAATTCAGTGGAGATTCTAACCAAATCAATTTCGAAATTTTTAAATCAGAAGTCAATATTTGAGATTATGTCAATTTACTTTTGTAGGAGCGCGACGCTAAAATTTACAGTTAACTGTTCTTGTTTATTTAAAGTCTGTTCGGCATTTTTAGACTTTTAAGGCTTAAGACCGCCCACTTAACTCTTGAAACATTTGTTGTTATTCATAGGACGTCTCCCATGATTTATGAAAGAAGCTTGCGAGGAGGGCTAAACTTTTCCCCAAACCGTATCGTAAAAAAATAAAACCACTAAAAATATATCTATTATTTGCTTACTTTATCGGTAGCGAATATAAATTGTGTTTTATGGATTTTATATGAACATTTACATAAAGAATATTAAGTTATTCGTTGATTAAAAGGTGCAACATGTATTATATCTATTACTTTCTAAATTCAGCTAATGGTTTAAAAAAATTATTAGTAACACAAGTATTTAAATATTATTTAGACTTTCTTTGACATTTTTGAAACTAAATATTATGATATTTATAGGTTTAACCAAAGGATAATTTTATTCGGAATACTACCATGCTCAATGCCTATAAGAGATTTTGTGATTTCCAAGCTATTACACAATGGGATAATTTTTATCATTCCAGGTTATAATTTTAAATGCATTAATGTTTCACCCTAATTATTCATTTACATGAATTTCAACTCATTCGTTAGAAACAGGATCTGTCTTCATTTGTCCTCATAAATATGCTCTTAATTTTGTGAATTTAAAACGATTAGTTTGTAAGCTGTTTGTCTCCGATGTAGGAATAATTTTTTTGGAGAGAAAGACTTCTATATTTGGCTAGTTCATAAAACAGGGGGACAAAAGTGGGCTTTTGTTTGCATGAAAAATCAGGCAATTAAAATTCAGTGGGGGCAAATGCTTTAAAAAAAAAAAAGACAAAATTTACTAATGATAATTTGCTTACATTAGGTTTGCTAAATCTCCATCATTTGTTTACTGAGGTTTAAGAGATTTTCGACCAAGAATTAATTGAGATAATTGGATTTCAACTAAGCCAAAGCTGATGATATGGAATACGTTTCTTACCTTAATTTAAAAAAAAACTATGGTCTTTAAAGGCTCCCCCCCCCATGTCCTTTGGGGTATCCTCTATAATCGACTTATTGTCATCCTAAATAAAATAGAATTTCATTTTATGAACCTCCTAAAATAAAATAAAAACCGGTGTCACATTTTTTACTTTCACTAACCTATATATGGGTCATTTCAAAATTTGGGTCACATTTATGTCACAGAACAATAATTGGGCCAAATCACAGTTGAATCCATTTTGATAATTTTTTCCTGAAATCTATCTGTTTGAAAGCTTACTTATCATTAAACATTAATTGTGATTTGTAATTTACGGCCCAGGAAAAAAAAATGCAAAATATTGATTTCTCACTCCCTAGTGATGTCACAACCCAGAGGTACTCCACAAGTTAGCTGAATATTGTGAAACTTCTGGGTGTAAGTCCATAAATCTAGGGTTTTTTAGAAAGGTTATTATGTCTAAGTCCAATATTCAACTGATGAATAAAAATTAATTAATTCAATTCACCTAATTTGTTCATTTCATGAGTGTCACTGGTGTTGATCCTCACTCCCTAGAAATTTTTTATAAGTTCCGCTAAACTGGAGGAACAGGGAAATTTTGTTTTTCCAACCTATACGATAACACTGCTTCAACATGGAGTACACATGATTTTTCCCGCTAAGAACAATCCCGAGACTAGGAAGTTAATTTGTGTTCAAGTTTTGAAACTCATAGGGTATTTTTATTCATCCTCACTTCCTAGTGAATAAGTTTTCCAATAAAGGTAAGTGGATTTTAATCATCCTTTTCACATTGATTGTAGTTTGATGGTAATTTGTGGAAAATATTTTTGAATAGCTTACTTACTTACTCTACTAACCGCCTGTGCTATTTAATGGTGGAAACCTCACTCCCTAGTCTCTCACTCCCTAGAAAATCTTAAAATCTAGGGATCTAGGGAGTGAGGTTAACATCTAGTGATTGAGTGTTTTCAAGTTTTTACAATAAATTTATAATACAAAAAGTCTATCACTGTGCATTATTACTTTCCTTGCTCAAATAAGAAGCGCAGCGAGGAGCTATTGCACAGAATGAAAAAGGTAAATGCTCAGGTCCGTCAAGATGTTATAAATTTTCTTGAGGATGACGAACATTCAAAATTGTGTCCAGGACAAAAGGAATGTATCACAAGAAATTAAGAAACAAAAAAGGATTTTATCAGGGTCCCTAAAAAAACTTCATGCTCTCTTCAGTAAGCAGGTAGATTACAATATAAGCTATACCACATTCACAAAATTAAAACCTTTCTGGGTCCTAGCGCTTAAAAGTTTGTGTAATATTTTATATTTTGATATTTTCTAACTGCTTCTTATTTTCTTAAAATAAAAAACTTTTCTCACTTCCTAGACACCTACCTCACTCCCTGGAATTATATTTTTTTCAATATGGCGTATGTATGGTTTGACTGGTAATTATGTATGCTCACATCAGTGACTTGCTCAGACAACCTTAAGGATTGATAAGGAGCAAAAAAACACACATATTATTCTTTTTTTTTTTGTTTAATTTGATACCTGAATGTGACCGAAATTTTGAAATTACCCATATGAAATATATAGTCAAGGAAAGTATTGCGATCGTGAACAATTTCGACTTCCGGTTTCCAACGGAAATAAAAGTTTTGTGGTCCCCTGAGTCTAAATAACCAAGTTCTGCCAAATGGTGTGTGTGTGTGTGTGTGTGTGTGTGTGTGTGTGTGTGTGTGTGTGTGTGTGTGTGTTTAAAATAATTAATTAAACAGACTAGTTTAAAAACTAAAACCCGTACGAACCTGAAATTGGGTATTTGGTGTATGCCCCCGATTTGACAGCAAAAAAATTATCAAAAATGCTCAAACGGAGGTGGCACTTTATTTAATAAATTTTGTTTCATTTTTTGAGCAGATTTAGTGTTTTCAAGATAAATTGGATAAGCGTTGTCCATCAGTTCAAAATATATAAAATCCTATCAGTGTCATGTTTGTTATCCCAATATTATTTTACTGCTAAATGGCGGGTAGGATTTTCTCGAGAACCCCCAGGATCAAGCATTTATCTCCAATTTATTCCGGCCTTATAAGTCTATGGATGAATCAAGAGAATTCGGAACTCCAAAATCTTAAGAATAGTCTTAGTCAAATGTCACTGTTGCAAATCAAATATTAATATTTTAGATTCCTTGGATGTTTTTCAAGTTAAGGCTGGCTCCAGTAATGTTTTGATTGCGTGAAAATAGAGAGAAATATATAATATGAATTTAATATTTTATAACCCTCTGTGCTATTGAATGTCATAACTGATTTAAAATCTGATTGGTTTCAGCAATAGGTTTGTTCCAACAAGCTTTGTAAACTAGTAAAATCGTCAACAGATTTCGGCACGTCCTCCCCCTCCCTTTGATTCTAAGTTTGATTTGTTGGCCTTAACATTCGCTACATCGATCACTGTTTCTAAGATCGTTGATTCACAACGCTCGTTGGAACAGACCTGTTACATCACATCTCTATAACAACGAAAACTTATTAAAACTCTCCGAAATCGTTTATTTGGATGTTGATTGAAGACGTTGCAATAGGTAGAACTTTAGGTAGAGCTTTATGTTTTACATTTACTTTTTTGGCAGATTAAAATAATATTCAGTTGGTGAGTTTAATTTGAAAATGACCTATGTATACATTTTTTAAGAAGCCAATATGGTGAAGTGGCTTGATTTGTTAATCAGGATATCCGTCCATCCGCTCCAAACTTAATTGTATGCCGGGCACTATGACCACAGGCCCAAGAGTAGAAGCCACACTAAATGACTTCGGTTCTCCAACAAATTACATTTCTAGCTATCCCTAGATCCAACTCACAACACCCAGTTGGTTATTTGAGGATGGGAAGCGTTTAGAAAATAGAATAACCAGCAGAATATTGCAGAACACTCCAGATTTATTAAGAAATCTGGTTATCGACTAGTTTTCAAGAAATTCGGTGGGATCAAGAATACCAAGGTGTTCGACCCGATGAAACATTTTTTATTAAAAAGTAAAATTTTAACTTAATTTTTAGAACAATATAAGAATATATAAATATTTGCAATATTTATAATATATGCATGGATTAACGAGAGAGGTTGTTTATAATACGAGAGAGAGACGTTGTTTATATTACGTTATATTATAATACGTTCAGTCGACTAACGGCACTTGATGGTGACCCTAGCCTGTTTCGTTGTGTCCACGACGTCATCTTAAATCTTGAGAAAAGGGAATCGAATGAAATTAGAAGACTGGCCACAACAGCGTCTGTCACCTGCCTCGACGAATTCGGAGAACCCTGGTACCAGGTTTTATTTTGGACTTTCTTTAAATACTTATTCTTCCATGAAAATATTTTTTATCTCTTTATCTCTCTCTCTCGTTTAGATTCATTAAGTTCATTTCATTATTTTTATTTATTATTAATTATTAACTAATAAGATTAATGCTTCCTTATTTTTTACCTATTATTTTATTTTGTATTTTTCTTCTTCTTCTTATCAGAGTTAATATTTTAATTTTGTTTTATTAATTTTACATTTAGTTCAATTGTTTATCATTATGTTTAGTCACAGGTATTTTTAATTTTATTGTTCTCATAATCGTTTTTCTTTATTTTAAATATTTCTACTTATTTTCACTTGTAAATATATTCTTATATGGCAATTATTACCATCATTATTATCTTTTTTTTCTTTATTAACTTATTCATTACTAGTACAAGGTTCAATTCAATATAACTTGTGCCACCTCAAAATAGAACCGGCAATACAGCGTAAAGTGATTTCAATCATAAATAATAAAAATTGAGCTCCGAACGCAACACCAAGGAGTTTAGGGGCTTTATTTCAACAAAGTATTTTAGGGTTCGGTTTCCTTACTCAAAATGTGAATTTAGAACCTCAGAATACAATAAAGGTGTGCCCCGCTTCTTTGTTTATGTGATATTCGATATTGAGATAAAGATTTTGGTGTTGTTGTTGGTGTTATTTTATTTGTTTCAATTAAAATAATTTAAAATGCACTAAAATGATCTTGTGTCCCATACTGCACATATTAATATTTACATTATAAAAAATCATTAACATCAGGGATTTGTACACTTTCTAAACACAATTTATCTCTTACTTTAACTCTTTTACATAGTTAACATCATAATGCCTCAGTTTATCCTAATAGTGAATAAAGCCTAGGGTGGATGTTAATTCCCTGAGCAAAGCGTTAACGGGCACCCTGTATACATGCACTCTGAACTAATTATTAAATTGATAATCATGGCTTGATTAATTTAAGTTATTCTTTAAACCCAGTTTCATATCACAAGTAAAAGATATTATGTCTATTTGTGCGAAAAAATCTCTTGAGCTGACGGAACGATATTGATATTTTGGATGATTTAATAAAATCTTAAACGACTGATGAAATTAAAGTACCCATATTTTGCTAACCATTTATGGTTATATATTTAGACTACAACTAAATACATACAGGGATATAAGCATTACAGAAAAAGACACGATTGGAAAAAATACATTATTTTTAATCCCCAAATTAATGTAAAATAACACACGCTAAAATTGATACGTAAGTTGGAAAAAATTATAAACCGTACAATAGTAATAAAAGATTAATAAACAATATGGCCAAAAGAAAAAAAAATTAAGGACAACACTACAGCTGTCCATTTCATTAATTTGCGACAGAAAAGGAGCTGGATTTGAGACCTCTCCTGAATCAACATCGGGATGAAGTGCTACCAGAAATTATTCTTTTAAGGCATTCACTGATTGTAACTTCATTACCACAGATAAGAATAAAATTAATATTTAAAATTTTTTTTTAAATAATAGTAGAACATGTAAAAAATGAATGGTAATTTTCACTCTGAAACCATAAAGTTGAGAATGGAGGTTTGGGCTTGGCGAATATCTTAATGCCTTGAAAGATATATGGCATGTGTTGATGTCATAGTTTTACTTAATAACGTTCCCCATATTTCATGAAGTCTTTTATTACCTTGTATAAGGAAAACAGTGGGACAGCGCTTTCACTCATAGCCCATAAAGGCTCCTGAAAAACATTGATTATTTCTGGCATAATAAATGTGTAAGACTCCGCTTTCTTTGTTAATTTGATATTCTTCATTACTAGTAATTGGAATTTCATGTAAAATAAACAGCCAAATAAGTGCATATATATGCAATTATATTTTGAGAAATATGTAACAAAAATTGTTAATATGGAAGTATATACGTATATTCTCATGTATCAATTATATCATGTATATTGTTTGAGTAAATATAACTACGTGTAAGAATGTAAATGAAAATACAATTTTCAAAAAATTAAAATATAAAATTATTAAATATTCAATGATATTTTAAATTTTCAAATGAGGAGTATCGGATATCCAATCTGAAAATAGCTTTGTATAAGCGGAAAGTTCTTCACTAATCAACAGACGTAATAGGGGAAAATTTGAGAGATGCTATGTCAATTTAAATTGGATTTAAATCTACATCTCATTGCCTGTTGATAGTCCGGAAAAAAATGACTTATGCTCATGTTCCCAAGCCTGCAATTTAAAGAGGGTTACTCAAAAAAAAAAAAAAAAAAAAAAAAAAAAATGTTACCTGTAATAGTTGTAGAATATACATTCTGTGTAAAACTATCTAATTAATTTTAAAATGTAGTAATTAAACGTGAACGTATTTAGTGTCTTGTGGTCTAAAATCCGTGAAATTTTTGGGATTTTTTTTTCAGTTTCTCGCATATAAATCGTCAAATACAGATCACAAAGTATGGCATTCTTCTTACTATAAGAAACTAAACTATTGCAAATAGAATGATATATTTGAAATTTAAATCGGTTTAGGTAGTGGTTAAGCCGGGTTAGGAACATCGAAAATCGGTAATTTTTACGATTTTGGTGGAAACCGTGTTCCATTCATTATTCCAATTCCATTCAACCAATTCATAAAAATCTATGAAAATTTTATTATTTTTCTTTAAAAATAAGAGCGCTGCGACGTAGATGCAGAGGACCTGGGTTGGATTCCCGGCCGTGGTCGAATCTTTTATCTTCTAATAAAATAGTTTAAAAATCATAAAAATCTAGTTTATATGAAAAAAGGTTAGGTAATAGTCGTAGAGCATCAAATTTAGCGTGAAACAATCGCCTTAAACACAACATTAGCAAACCTTGCGTGGAAATACAAATAAAAACATGAAAGAATTCGTAGTGGCTATTTCCTGCTAAGACTTTTATTGAAGTATCAGGGGATTTGAGAAAATAACTACTTAGACTTTTACTTTATTTATGTTTATATTTGTTTATTTATTTATATTTATACTTTTCTTTTAACAGGTAGAAGGTGGTTGTTTAATTAGTTCAAAATGGTTAATACTTCAAAAACCGAAGTCTTAGCAGGAAGGAACTACGAATAATTTCACGTTTTTATTTGTATTTCCCCCAGGATTTCGCTAATGTTGTGTGTACGGAGCTTATTTCGTGCTAAATTTGATGTTCAGCAACTTTTAAATAAAAAAAAATTATTCATTTAAACTACGTGTATTTGAGCTAGAGGCGTTGGAACAGGGTTTCCTCCAAAATCGTAAAAATTACAGATTTTAGATGTAACGAACCCGGCTAAACCACTTAACCGATTTAAACTTCAAATATATCATTCTATTTGAAATAGTATAGCCTCTTATAGTAAGAAGAAAGAAATACTTTGTGATCTGTATTTGCCGAATTATAAGCGAGAACCTGAAAAAAAATCCCAAAATTTTTACGGATTTCAGACCAAAAGCCGCTAAATACCTTCACGTTTTAATTACTTTGTCTCCACAGGAGTGGACTAATTTTAAAATTAATGAGCTCGTTTTACACAGAATTTGAAATTGTACAACTATTATAGTTAATATTTTTTATTTGGAGTAGTCCCCTTCAAATTCCAGGCTTTGGACGCAATTCATTTTTCCGCTAAAGTGAAAATCGGTTATGGCGAAAAGACTTTACCGATTTTAACCTCAGTGGACGCGAAATTTAAGTCCCTCTTATTTTAGAAAGGACACAATTTCTTCTGCAATAAATCTTTATTATTATTATTATTTTTTTACGGATCGCTAACAAGATTCCAACTAGTGAATGGTATACGACTAAGGTGAATAAATCCTATAGACCGGGCTTTTTGATTACAGTACGAGAGATATAGTGTAGTTGGTTTTTCTGTATGAATAGAAACAGGGGTTCGAAAGGTTTATACATCAAAATTTCCTGTTTATTGAATATTTAAAAGTTCAGTTCTTTTGCGGGTAGATTTGAAAGCAGTTATTAGTGTAAAAGCATCCAAAATGAATATGCTATCATAATAGAAAAATAATCTGTAAATTCGAAAAATAATTTAATTCATTATTTCATATCTTCAATAAAAATTTCCTTTCTTATAGTTAATCATTTAAAAATGAATTGTTTGAATATTTTAATTTGAGAATATTTAAAACTGATTATTTTCAAATTATTCCTCTAAATTTTCTATAAGTCACACAGCTTTGCCGAATACACAATATATTCATTCCTGATTTGTCTGCTGAGTTGGGAGGGAAGATTTCCACATTCCCAGATTTGGAACGAAATCTTTTTCGCTTTGAGGAAATGAATAACTTATTAAACTTTAGTTGAATATTCCTAATTTCCTAAGTGATCACCTGGATGCTTGATGAATAAAACTTATTCAAAATTTTTAAAAGTTATAAAATCATCAAACAACCTCCTACGACTGGGGAAGGTCTTTCTGAGTCTTTTTAAACGGAATACTAGACTACCAGTTTTAAATATTCAGTTTTGTTCGGGTAAGCATTTGCTTTTACAGCACTTCTATAGTACTAAGTTTATGGAAATGGAAGAATATCACAACGCTTCGAGCACAAGTGGAAAAATCACGAAGCGCGAATCACCTCTAAATGATGAAGTCAATAAATTTGTTAACGGCGAAAGGGAACAACCAAGCTTCCCAACCTACGCCCGAGTAGCGGCCTATCGTCAGAGCTCTCACCGTGAGTACGCTATCATAGTTCCTACAATAGAAGGGGTTAAACAAAAACAATACATAGAGGCGCTGGCTGGGATAATGGACCCCAACCACATTAGGTTTGCTTCTAGAATATCAGGGAATCGGTTCTGTTTCCATCTGAGTAGAAAAGAGCAAGTAGATCTACTTTTATCGAAACACAGCTATTTGAGGGTGGGAGATATCACTGTACCGATTAAGCGATTAGTCGAACCAGGAAAGCGGATCATCATTTCTAATGCATGCGCAAGTATACCTCAAAATATTTTGGAGGATGAGATCCGAAATTTAGGGGTACGATTGTTATCACCAATATCATTTTTACGTTTTGGATACAAGGAAAAAAACTCAGTCATATACTAACGTTCCGGCGAAGATACTAACGTTCTTTATAGCAGCTGAAGATATAAGTAAATTAAGCAGTTCGATAGTAATAACCTATCAGGGACTCAGTCACAGAATTTTCCTCGCTGAAGATATTTTTGTCTGTTACGTTTGCAAGAAACCAGGACACCTTACAGCGAACTGTTCAGATGCAGAGGCATTAGAAGGAGGTAATAAAGATGGCACTGAGAAAACAATTCTCTCAACAAAGTACGGACCACCTTTAAACATACCTGTATCGACAGAAGGTACGAAGAATAATAGTAATGTAAATTCTGTAAAAACTGTATTTAGCGCTTTAAAGATCGAAGAGATCAATAATAACCAGACACCGATAACCAAAAATATTAACATAACCTTACCCCCAAGTAGAACTAATGACAATAAAACACTCGTAAACAATACTACGCCTGGAAAAGAACCAGAAAACATTGACCATAACATAAAACCTTTTAGTTTAGCACCAACACCAAACACCAGCAAAGTAAGAACCAACAGCCCACTGAGTAAGGGTAGTAATAAAAAACAAGAAATCTCAAAAAACCGTACCGCAACAACAATATCCAAAAAAAGTGACTCAAACTCGAATACTAAAAAGATGAAAAAGTCTGAGCAGATTCTCGATCCAATACGAAGCATAAAAACAAAGAATAAACGTACGTACCCACTTACTTTTGAAAAAGTATGTTTACTAATTGACATGGCACAAGGGGAAAACGAACTTAACGCAACCGAAATAATGCATCAGTTCACAGACAGCACAGCACGAACGACTTAAAAACAATGCTCTCGGATACTAGAGACCCAACATCTCACAGAGGGATCACAATAAGAATTTCCAAGTTAATAAAGTATTTAAACGAACGTTCTATGAATAAAAACGCAACAAACTAACATGAGCCTCTAACACATGATAAAGTGGAAAATAATAAACATGCTATCACCTCAAATGACACATCTTCAATGGAACATTAACGGAATTTTTCGACACTTAGGATACCTTTAGATGTTGATAAATGAAGAGAACCCTATTGTAATTAGGCTACAAGAAACGCATCTTAAAGATAACCAAACACAAAAATCAGAGATTACAACGTTTACCGCAAAGATAGAATAGGAACACCAAAGTTATGGGGAGGAGTTGCCACGCTAGTCAGAAATGACATTTTTAGTGAAGAACTGACTCTCAATACCCACCTAGAAGCCATAGCAATCAGAACCCACCAAAATAAACCAATCACAGTATGCAATATTTACATACCACCATCAGAATTATTCACAACTAATGACATCCAAAAAATTATAGATCAACTTCCACGACCCTACCTTCTGCTTGGCGACTTATACGCTATACGCTAATGATATAGCCTGGGGTTCATCATTAGCCGATAATGGTCATAGAGGCAAAAAGATCAAAAACTTTTAGAAGAAAATCCTACAATCACTCTTCTTAACACTGGCGGAAATACACATTTTTGCTCAAGAACCAATAACTTTTCTTCCATAGACCTTAGTCTTAGCGACGTCAGAGTAGCTCCTAAAATTAAATGGGAAACGGAAACCGACCTATACGGAAGCGATCACTTCCCAATCACATTAAAAGCAAAACTTTAAACCCCAACCCAAAAGAGGTATCGACACTGGCAATACCAGAAAGCTGACTGGGCAGGATTCTGTGAAAAAGTAAACAGAGGAATCGATTCAATATCAGAAGATATGAACGATATAGACCTTAGCGCTGAAGCCTTTAACCCGGCGTTGGTCGCGTTGTGAGCATTTTGCTCGCATTTGCCGAAAGTCTTGTGTATTTCGCATATTTCTTTTTCTTTAATTCTGATATTTTTTCTATTTGTCATTTATACATTAACTCACTTTAGGACGTTGTTTGTGAAAAAAAAATGCCGCGCTAAGCCCCAATAAAACGTTTTGTTCGAAAAAACGGGAGCGTGAGCAAAATGCTCACAGCGTGACCATCCGTGACACAGAACAGAGCCACCGTGCGGGCTGCTCCGAGACGTGCACGGACTTGCCCATCTCCGCAGTAATTAGCCCAAATCTTGTCAGTACACGTTTGTATTTCTTTGATAAAATATTTTAACTGTTCTGTTTGTTAGTTTGATGAAATGAGTGGAACAAGACGTGCTACGAAGATATTACGGCTTTTGGAGGATCGTCCGGAAGAAAAAAATGACAAAGTATTTTCGTCTTTTCTCTTCGATTTTTTAGTAAAAGCTTAGATTAGTTTTTATATTTTTGAGTAAAATGGGGTATTACGTTTTTAGATTGTTATTCGTTATTGTTTACATTATATTCTTCCTATTCCACGGTACCAACTTTATGCGATTTTTTATATTTTTATAATTTTTTTTTCAACTGAAAATTTCCTATTTTTCTTTTTATAATTTTGGTTAATGTATTTTACACCACTTTTCTTACAATACTAATTCTGTTTTAAACTAAAAATCGTGTTAATAATGCATTTTATTATTGTTTACTCTCTTCTATTCATTCCCCTCCTATAAATAAATTATAATAAATGCATTAAACTGATGAAAGCACCTTAAATAGATTAATAATTTAATGATGAACATATTCTAAATTAAAAGAAACAAAAATATGACGAAGAATGTTGCTGAAAAATAATAGAATAACCAAAAATTGAGGCGTGAGCAATTTGCTTACGCGCGACCAACGTTGTCCCACGGAGGGGCGCGACCAGCGCCGGGTTAACAATGTGATATTAGAAGCAGCCTACGGAGCAATTCCTCAAGCATCAAACAAAACGTCTCGCAAGAAGGTTCCATGGTGGAAAGAAAAATGCCAAGAAGCTGTAAAAGCAAAGAAATATGCACTAAATAAGTATAGAAAGAGCAGAAGCGTGACTGACGCAATTGAATTCAAAAAATTAAGAGCTGTAGCAGAGTTATTAAAGAAAGTAAACGAACCTCGTGGAAGGACTTCGTCTCCTCAATTAACCAACAAACATCTGTAAAAGAACTGTGGAACAAAGTTAGAAGCATGAGGGGAATTTCGAATCACACAGAACTATCTGGAATTAAGACAGGTCAGAACATTATAACTGACCCAGACGAAGTCTCAGAAATTTTGGCGAAGCACTTCTGTGAAATTTCTTCTGGGCATATAAAAGCTTGCCAAAATGTAAAAACATACCAAATCACGATATCTAGGGTGATGAAGGCAACTACAACAGTCCCTTAACTTTGAAAGAGCTGGAATACGCTCTGCAGAAAACACCAAAGAAATCAGCGATTGGTAGCGACGGAATCTCTTATGAAATGTTACGCAACTTACCTGACGAAGGAAAAGAGTTTTTACTAAAATTCTTTAACCCAGTTTGGGATAATGGCTATCTCCCTCTAATATGGAAGCAATCACTAATTATACCGATACCGAAAAAAGAAAAAAGTTGCCTCATAACAGACTTCCGTCCAATATCACTTCTCTCATGTGTAAGTAAAATACAAGAAAAAATAAAAAATCAAAGAATTTCCGAAGTTCTTGAAAAAAAAGGGCTTCTTACACCATACCAGTTTGGATTTAGAGAAAATCATAACACGACGGAACCTATCCATATGCTGAAATGGGAAGCCAAGGAAGCATTTAAGAAAAAACAACATACCATTGCAATATTTTTAGACATTGAAAAAGCTTATGATACGATGTGGAGATCGCGAGTCTTGGACGTGTTATGAAGGTGGAGTATCGAGGGAAAATTGTGGAAATATATCTCAAACTTTTTCCAACAAAGAACTTTCAGGGTTATGGTCAGATCTTCAAAATCCTCAGTATATACTCTGGAGAACGGCACCCCTAAAGGTTCCCCACTCAGCGCGACCCTTTTTCAGATAGCGATAAATGATGTAGCAGAAGTTCCTGTCAGCCCAGCGAAAGTCATTCTTTATGCAGATGACATAACACTATACATCCGGAGCAAATCCATCAACTTCCTACAATGGAAGGCTCAAGAAGCCCTGGATAATATAGATAACTGGTCGAAAGAAAGTGGCTTCAAGCTATCAGCTAACAAAACCAAAGCCATCCATATATGCAGAATGAGAAGATGTTCAGACAACCCTACAATCAAAATTAGTGGAACTGACATATTATTTGTTAATTGCCAAAAGTACTTGGGGATATTTCTTGATCGGCCACTTAGGTGGACAATTCACATACAAACACTTAAGGAAGAATGCCTAAAACGGATTGGATTACTCAAATCGTTGTCACATACGACCTGGGGAGCGGATAGAAAAAGCCTATTAACAATATACCGGTCTACGATTAGAAGTAAATTGGACTACGGGTCTAATATCTATAATTCTGCTTCCAAAGCGACACTGAAGATGTTAGATGTCGTACATAACACCGACCTAAGAATCTGCACTGGAGCATTTCCCACCTCCCCTGCTGAAAGCCTCTATGCAGAAGTGGGCGAACCCCCGCTTGATTTAAGAAGACTTTTCCTTTCAGTGAAATACGGGTTAAAACTTAAAACCAACTCAAGACACCCATTGAACAAACTACTATTCAGTAGAGGAGAAAGGGAAGGAAGGGAGGAAAACTTACTCGAAGAATTTCTAGAAAAAATCGGCAACCTGTCATTAAAACTTGAAAATATTTCAGAAATGCCAGATACAGCAATTCCTAGATGGATACATGCCAAACCGAATATAGAAACATCATTAGCTGCCCATAAAAAAGGATCAATAACTCTAGCCGAATCTCAACAGTTATTTCTTGAAATACTGGAGAAATATGCGGGATACAAAATCGTTTAAAAACAGACGTATCCAAAGCTCAAAATGAAGTGGACTGCTCTTTCATAATTCGCCCAAATGGACGGAAATTATATAAATTACCAAACATATGCTCCATATTCACAGGAGAGGCATTAGCAATAAAGGAAACACTCGTACATATTGAGTTAGGTGACGTCGGGAATTGGGCGGTAGTATCAGATTCAATGAACGCATTACAGGCCATAAAAAAAAGTAAGCCCAATTCTGCTTTAATCACAGAAATAAGAAACATTTGGTGGCAATTAAGGGAGAAAGGAACGGATGTTATTTTCATATGGTCCCCCTCACACTGCGGAATCACAGGAAATGAGCTAGCAGATCAATCAGCACGTCAAGCGCGAATTCCAGATGCCAACGATGTGACAATGATAAATAAAATTCCTCTAGATGACCTTTTGAAAACAACAAAACTTGAAATCAGTTGGTCAAATGGTCAAATGGAACCAAAAAGAATCAAAACTTAAGGACATAAAGAGGAACTCGAGAGAATGGACCACCTCAAACAGAAAATCGCGTAGAGAAGAAACTGCCCTTTGCCGGCTAACAATAGGCCACTGTATTTTCTCCCATGCATACTTGCTAGAAGGTCTCGAACCCCCTACATGCAAATTATGCAAAGTAGAAATAACGGTAGAGCACCTTCTACAGAAATGCAAAGCCTATGAAAAGCTAAGGAAAAAATTATAATTGGGACTATCTTTAAAAGAAAATCTTAAAGACGATGAAACAACAGTAAAAAAAAAAACAATACAATATTTAAAACTAACAAAGTCTAAAATGTTGATCTAAGATGTTGCCAATGACCCTGCAGGGTAGAGGCAACAATAAAACCAAATAAATAAATAAATAAATTTCCTAAGTGAATTCCCACTGTTGTTTCTCTACGGGTCCGTTTCTTCTTCAATCGTTTCCTTCCCTTTTATCATATCAGACCACAGACAGAAATTTATGTAACTGTGACATTTATGTTGCTGCAGATAAAGATATTTAATAAGCCCATAAATTTATGATACTGAAACGAACTCACCTGCTGATGAATGTACTTGGAGTACCTCCGGCTGTTGACGACCAGTATGACGAGGATGTTGGCGAAGAAGATGCCGGCCGACAAGAGGAGTATGAAGGAGGCTTGGATGACTGAGCCTACGCTGATGTGGGCCGGCAACGTCTTGGAGCAGCTGAAGTTGTGGACGAGGGGCGCTATCAAGTTCCCTCCCTTACCCTCCATTCCCTAGATCGTCGTCATACTACCATCCTCAGGGCTTACTCCACTACGGATATCTTTCCTAGTCGACAATTTATTTTTTTCTTTTGAAGATAGTTTTTAAAGGTTAAAACATAATAATTTTGATGTTCATCACATTAGAAGCAGTTCATCACACAAAAATACAGAATAATTCTTCCTCAATTTAGCAGTCAATATTTTCACAAGACGAATTTGCGAGAGACTAGCATTAATTATCGTTCAGAAACCTTACTGTTACATTAATTTTACACGAAGAATAAACCGATAAGTCAAAGGGACAGGTTGAAATCCACATTTCTCTTCCAAAACCTGAAACAGAAATAATATCGTATTATTTATTTTTTATTTTCAACCCATAGATTATATATGAATACATTTTTTTTCAAGGTTGCACAATTTTATAATAAATTAAAGATATTTTTTTGTCACTTGTGTTTAAGTATAATTTATTTAAGCCCACACCTATGGAGATGAAACTGACGATTTTACCTACGTAAAATTACAATACGAAATGTCTAGCAAACAATAATAACTCAAAAATAATTTATTTAACGGAACAGTTAAGTTTCACATTGACAGAAAGTATCTGTGATTTTCGCTGTCCAGGTTAAGCGTGGCCTCGTCACTTGCTAATTTTTAAGGTGCCTTTAGCACTTTACACTCTACGAACCTCACCTTCGAACAGGTTCTCCTCCCAACCTTGCCGTACCTGCGTTACACGAACAGCCATTTATACTTCACTTAAACACTTATAACAAAAATAAACAGCTTTTTTTTTTTTTGTTTCTTCCGCCACAGTATGTAATAATTAAGTATACTTAAATAATTAATTGAATTAATTATTAAAAATAAAAATGAATAAATATCAACATTTAAGTATGCTAAGTTTGAATGCGAACCAATATGGCTGACGCATCCAACGCTAGCTTATGATAAAGAAAAAAATATCCATTATGAATATATTTTATATTATCTGAAATATAAAAAAATAGGAGACGAATTACAACGTACCACAAATTATACTAGTATCACAAACAACTCATGTCACTTAGGAACAACCCAAATCAAAAGTGACACTAGCGCTACCACCGAACCCAGGCGAACAGATGAAGTACCTAGAACACCCGAACAGTCGACGTGAAGGCTTCACGAAGGTTGTTCGAGGGTGGTGTTCGAAGATAAAGTTCGTTGAGTGTAAAGGCACATTTAAATGTAGATAAACACTCTCGAACAGTTTCGTTTCCGTTCTCTAACCTTCTAGACCTTCTTAAACACTTATAACAAAAATAAACAGCTTTTTTTTTTGTTTCTTCCGCCACAGTATGTAATAATTAAGTATACTTAAATAATTAATTGAATTAATTATTTAAAAATAAAAATGAATAAATATCAACATTTAAGTATGCTAAGTTTGAATGATTTCAGTTGCTTTTCTTTTTAATTCTGCATTGAAGAAATGATGAAAGACAGCACAATAGCAAATCAAGGAGTTTAGGAACACTAATAAATAAATATCTAATTACTAACATAATTAGTTTGTAAGATTAATCTGTTGTAATTGTGTTATCATTATCACATAAAATTACTATTAACTTATTCAAACAAACCATTTTTAAAAATATTATGAATTAAAATTATTAATTTTTTTTTTGTCTTCATAACTTCATTTGCGCCTGTCAACAACTTTACAATCAGCAAATTTGAGAGCTACACTAACTTTAAATAAGGGCATGTTAGGCATGGGGAAGGATGGCACCCAGCGGAACCTCTTCCCTGGCTTGTGTCAGTTAATCTGGTTTGTTAACGAAGGAGATCCCTCATCCAACGCCTTTTTAATCTCCTATTTATTGTTATATCACATGTTGCCATGTCTCTAATCAGTCGGTTGAAGTGGCCTTGTAAGTGGGTGTGAAAACGTTTATAAAGTGTCTTTATATGTTGGTCAGATAGCGACCTGAAACGAATAAGATATGAAATCCAAAGACTAAAGGATCCGGAGACCCAATCACGATTCCAAATAGAGCTGTCCAATAAATTCGAACTTCTCAACCTAGAGAGTACGCCAATTGAGAGTCACTGGGCGGAAATTGAAAAGGTATTGAAGGAGACAGCGAACAAGGTGATAGGAGTCCAGGCTAAACGTCAACCAAAGAAATGGTACACGGAGGAATGCCGTAAGGCTGTGGAGGATAAAAGGGCACTGAAGATCCTCAGCCTAGGCAAAAGAGACAAAGAATCCCGAGATAGATACGAAGCTGCTCAGAAAGCAGTAAACAAGACACTAAGAAAGGCAAAGAGAGAATTCTTGTCTCAAAAGCTCAAGGAGATAGAAGATAACTGGCAGGGCGGTAAAATATGTGAATTCTATGCTGACATCAGGAAAGAAAGAACCGGATACATGGGTAGGAGCACTCAAATGAAAAACAACAAGGCAAACTAACAGCAGTCAAAGACGAAGTGCTCGGAATCTGGAAGGATTACTTTGAGCAGCTGCTGAACAGTGAAGATCCCTCAGAGGACGAGGACATGGACCACGCTGAGGACCATCCCAGCGATGTAGTAGAGGAGCCGGATCTACTGGATGTACACATGGCGATTGAGAAAGTAAAGCGGCGAAAAGCCCCTGGAATAGATAGCTTACCTGGTGAGCTATTCAAGGAAGGGGGTGAGTCACTGACGAGCCATCTACACCAGCTCATCCTGAAAATATGGAGAGAGGAAAAGATCCCGGACGTTTGGAACACAGGTCTCATATGCCCAATTCTGAAAAAGGGATCCATGTATGAGTGCGAAAACTATAGAGGAATAGCACTACTCCCTGTCGCATACAAAATCCTGACTTACATAATTCTAAACAGAATGAACCCGTACTATGAAAAGTCCCTTGGCGACTACCAAGCAGGGTTCAGAAGAGGTAGAAGCACGTCCGATCAGATCTTCATCCTTAAACAGATACTCGAGAAACGTTGGGAAATAAATCAAGATGTGCACGCCTTATTCGTCGACTTCAAAACAGCCTACGACTCGGTCGACAGGAGCTGTCTTTGGAAAATACTAACGGAACTGGGTTTCCCAGGGAAATTGGTACGATTGACTCGGGCGTGTATTAATGGATCCCGATGCCGAGTCCTGGTACAAGGAGAAATGACTGAAAGCTTCGACGTGAAGTCAGGATTAAGACAAGGCGACTGCCTATCCCCGATGCTGTTCAACCTGGCCTTGGAAAAAGTTATCCGAGAATGTACCAAAGCAAGCGGGGGAGTGCACGTGGGGAGAATGCATAAGTTCCTCGCATATGCGGATGATGTGACTGTGCTAGGAAGTAAGAAAGAAGACATTCAGTCACTCGCCGGTTCCCTGATCACTTCAGCGAGAAACATCGGCTTACAAGTTAATCAAAATAAGACGAAGTACATGATAGTAAGCCGAAACCTACACGTAATCGACGATATAAGTGTAGGAAGCTGTACCTTCCCTAAAGTAGATAACTTCAAATACCTCGGATCTACAGTAACTTCAATAAACGACCAACTAACAGAGGTCGACCAACGAATAGCCAGTGCCAATCGTGCGTTCTTCTCGGTCTCTCGAGTCCTAAGATCTAAGAAAATCTGCCGCCCACTGAAAATCAGGGTCTACAACACAATAATCAAACCCGTGCTAATGTATGGGTGCGAAACTTGGACACTGACCAGCACGTTACAATCAAGAATCGAAAGATTCGAAAGGAAGGTGCTAAGGTCAATTGTAGGCCCAAAGTGGGATAATGAAATGGGACTCTGGAGAAGAAAGACTAAAGAAGAGATTATAGGGGGAACCCAACAATCTATAGCGCACGATATGAAAGCTAAGAGGTTAAAATGGGCGGGACACGTGGCAAGAAGCAACCCATCAGGCTCCCTCAACATGACGATGAACGCGACAGTGGTCGGTACCCGACCGCGAGGGAGACCCAGAACGAGATGGGCTGACATAATCAAGAAGGAAGCCACCGAACATCGAGTGGTGAACTGGAAAGCCATCGCCCAAGATAGACAGAGGTGGAATAGGCTAGTTGAGGCGGCTAAAGATCTTCAAGGTCTGTGAGCCAACCAAAAAAAAAAAAAAAAAAAAAAAATATGTTGGTCTACTGTTTCTATTTGTAAATCAGTATGTAGTGTTTTGTTAGTGACTTACCATGGTGCTTTAACTATGAGTCTTAACAGTTTTGATTGAAAGGTTTGAAGTCGGTGTAAGTGGGTCTTTTTAGCTGTTCCGTATATCTGCGAAGAGTATGTCCATATTGGTATTATTAAGTATAAATATGTATTTAAATTTTGTCTTAGTCCCAGTTTTGTAGTTTTAGAGAAAAGTGAGTAGAGTTGGTTGAGTCGGTTGTTAAGGGTCTTACGTTTCATCTTAACACGCGGGCCCCAGGTCATCCTTCTGTCAAAGGTAAGACCTAGGTAGTGTACGGTGTCAGTTTGTGAAATTTGGAAATTTTCTATATAATTTGGAGGGCAGGTATTTTTTCGAAGAGTGAACGTTATGTGTTTGGATTTGTCATGATTAAGTCGAATCTTCCATAGTTTACACCAGTCGTTTATTATATGTAAATGTCGTTGTAAAATTTGTGAGGCATGTGTAGGATCCTTGTGTTTAGTGAGAATCGCCGTATCATCAGCATATGTAGCGGTCAGTGTGTCAACACTTTCCGGTATGTCATGAGTGTATATAATGTAGAGAAGAGGAGCCAGTATTGAACCTTGAGGTACACCCGCCAAGACTGGACGAATTGAGATCTCCGACCCTTGACGAACTGAGAAAAATTCTGTCGAAAAGATATGATTGAAGGATGAGGTAGTAAGTGTGTGGTAATACGGTCTTGAGTTTAAAGAGAAGACCCTGGTGCCAGACCTTGTCGAACGCCTGAGCTACATCCAAAAATATACCAGATGCATATAGTTTTTGCTCTAGTGCTTCAGCAATGTAGTCAGTAACTCTGTGTAGTTGTTGTGTTGTTGGATGGAATTTGCGGAAACCGAATTGATGATCAGGTATTAACTTTTGTTCAGTCAAAATCTCAACAAGTCTTCTGTACATCAATTTTTCAAATACTATTGAGCATATAGGAAGGAGGCTGATTGGTCTATATGATGATGGGCTGTATATGTCTTTATTCGGCTTGTGGATCATTCTAACGATTGAGTATTTCCATTGTAGCGGGAATTTCGATGTTCTTAGTATACAGTTGTAAATTGTTGTTAGAAACACTAAAGCTTTTCTAGGCATTTGCTGGAGAGCTTGGGCTGTAATTAAGTCAAAACCAGGGGCTTTTCATTTTGCCCCTTGTAATAATAATTACTTATTAATACTTAGTTTAACTTAATCGAAAATAATGCATAACTTCTTTCTCTTGTCATTTGTAGAACGCTGTTGTAAACCTTCACATGTCATAGATAATTATTTAGAAAAACGTCACGACTAAGATGACCCTTTACCCCTTCTACCTGTTTTCTTTAAAAGGTTAAGTCCCGTGTACATCCAAAACCAAACCAATCCAATCTACATCCAAAACCTCCTAAAAGCCTAAAGAAAATTCGTTTCCCTTCTGTATCTTTCGACTTGAATTAAATTTACTATCATTTGAGATATCATTCATCTAAATGCATCGCCCCTCAGACCCGAAAAAGGATACGATCATAAAATACATATAACGTGTTAGGCTTCAAGAATACAATAAAAGAATTTAAACAGTTTCTAGATTTTACTGTGTTTCAAAATCCGAAATTGATATCTTTATTTATTTATTCTTCACTACTGCTACTAAAAATAAAAGATAATTTAAATTAAAAAAATAAAAAAAAAAATAGCATGTCCTGAAAATATTAAATTATAATCGGTTACACTTGACGAAGTGAAATAAAATAAAAGTTATGTAATAATAAAATAATCATTTAATAAAATTATTCATCAAATACAGCACAATTACGAATCGACAAAATAGATATTAATTTTATTTTTAGGAACGAAGTGAAGAAGAAAACTTGGCCATCTTAAGAGTCGGAATTTTTACTTTCACTCTTAAGGCTTAACCCGTAAGATACAGTTTAAGTATATTTTCAATTCCGTTCATAGCTGATGCGTAACATATTTATGATTAACCATTTTGCTATGTACAGAGAGAGTTGTCGCTAACTATGTCAACAGAAAGGCTTTTAGAGCCACAGGACTCATTCAGTTCTTTGATGTGTTAACTTACAAAGCGAAATTAATGATTGCTTGTTAATTGAATGATTCAATTACCAAACCAATTTTATAATTGCACTGCTACTTCATCAGTAACAAAGCAAATAAGGAAAAACTGTGAGGGGGAAAAAAAGTTAATTGGAGCCTTTTTTCATTTAACACAGCCTTCAAAGAGCTATCCACAAACTCTACTGTCTCAGGATCCAGGCCCTGACTTAAGTAATACAGTTTTACTCGCTAATCCGTGCCAATAGGGTCGCTTTCGTGCCAGTAGAATTCAAATCCAGCTCTTTTAACTCCCTATTCAGTTCCGCTACTAACAGTTCTCCGACCCGTCTGCTTGGCTTTTTTGATCTTCCAACACCAAACCTAGGGGCCGAACAATTTTATCTTCGTAAACAAAATTTCTAGCAAACAATGAAAACTCAAAATTAATATACTCGTCGGAACAGTTGAATTTCACATTGCAAACCGTGATTGTCGCTGTCCGGTTAAGAGTGGGCGACTCGTCACTTGCTAATTTATAAATATGATATAGGCCAACAACTCTCTCGAACAGTTCCGTTTCCGTTCTCGAATATTTTAGACCTTTTTTCGCACTATAGCAGAAATAAATATTCTTTTTTTTTCTTCCGTCACAGTATGTAATATCTAAATAAGCTTGGTGCGTCATTTATTTAATTATATCTTTACTTCAGAAACCTGTCAACTGACGTATATTTCGGAAATTTTTTATGAACATAGCATAATTTTAAGAATTGAAAACAGCAAGCGTTATATGTTTATTAGGAATTCGAGCATTATTAGGTAAATAGTCCCAGTGCCATTAAAAGTGATTAGTTTGATTTATTTACTTATTTTCACGAAAATCTACAAAAGCATACATGATGGGTTCTGAAATAAGCAATTCAATTACCAAGTAATAAATTTATAAAATTTTGATATTTAATAAAACAATTCTACGTTTTTAAGGCAATTCTACCTAATCAATCACAGCCTCTATAAACATATTTAGTAGGCATTGTTTGGTATAGTGGTGGCCGAAGTACAAATTCAGAAAGAAGCGGACTCAAACTTCAACAGTGGTTGTTTTTAATGGCGTACTGTGTCGCGATTTTAAGTTTAAGCCAAGAAAATAAATGTATGACTTGTTCTTTGGCTTGGTTCAATGGCTATTATTGCAATTCCTACTGTACTAGGTGTTTGGTTTGATAATTTCCAAAGCTCCAAATCATCCTAATAAATTTTCTAAAATCTTCATCCTGTGTGACCCCATGTCTTAGATATCAGGTGTTCGAGGGAAATATTAAAGATGAGCGGTTTTCAAAATCGTCAACCTTTATTATGTATATATGCAGTCCATTTAATCTAGATTACCGGTTTAGTTCGTTACCTGATTTTTATAAATTTCATAATCTACGTACGGTATATATAATTAAGAGATGTTAAGATAAAATAATGTAAATAACAAAAAAATCCAAAAACAAAACAAACAAGTAATTGGGAAATGGAGTGAATTCCATCGCCGATCTAATGGAATCAGTTATAAATGCCTAAGGTCCGCGAACAAATGATACCCCGCCCTGATATTTTTCTTTTTATTGGACTTTTAACTGTGTTTATAGTTTTTATTTATCATAAATAGTTTCTACTGCTTAAGTTTAAATGTACGGTAACCGAATAGGAGATCAATGATAATAATGTGTATGAATAAATATATTACGCTTTGTAGGGAGGCAAAATGATAGCACCCTTATAATTATTAAATATATTTAATAATAAAATGAATTTATTTTGTAATATTTTATTATAACTAAATATATTTATTTAGTTATAATCCGTGAATGCAAAGCAGCAATCATCCGACCGGGAAGTGATTTTAAAATGGTGACGAAACAATTCTTGCAGGATTTTGTCCATACCTCCTGAAGTGTTTTTTTTTTTTTAAATATTTGAAAGATGAAATTTGACGGCTAATTGGAAAAGTTTTTCAAGTCAGTTACGATCTGCCGTTATTATTCTTGAGAGCAATCTAGGTCTGTAAGGGACCACCTCACCATTAGCGTTCGGATTTGTTTGAACTTATAATTTTCAACTCAGAGAGTTAACTGTGGGAAAAATGAGAAATTTTCTGCACTGTTCATCTGTATTTCATTTAACAGAGTTACTTACCAGATGTTAAAACTAGTTATAGTGAAGACTCCTTTCGTGCTACAGAGGGTAATTCTGTGCTTTATTCATTTTGGAAATAAATTCCTTTAAAAGAGAGTTTATAATTTTTTTTTTTAATTTTACTTAGTTGTGAAGGTTTTGAATGTCTATAATTGGCTTTAGCGAATTCAGAGTGGTTTGAAGTCAGTGACTTGATGGAAAAAGGGACAGTTCAATGAACGAATTATTTTTTCCCCCCAAGTTTTAGGTCATTAATGTTTTAAAGGAAAAAGTTACTAATGAAGAGAAAGCTAAATAACGTGAAAGATGTCAGGAAGTTTAGTTATTATAATTGGAATTTTATTCGGGCAATCCGAAGTCATTGATTGGAGAATAGTGGAAAGTAAGTCTTCCCGGGGGATACTTAGGAATTTTTAAGTATCGAGGAAGGTTTTGTGATATCGTTGGGTACACGGTATACTAAAAAATCTGAAAAGTCCAGATATATAGACATTTAGTATAATACAGCAAATGTGTATACAGGATTTACTTACTACCTGTCAATTTTTTACGTTTTAATCTGTATTCTTTCCTAGTTAAATAAACTATCAGTTACCAATGGATTCTTAATAATATAAAATTATATCTAAAAATTACAAAGTATTCTGAGGGTAGGAAAATGTTTTTTGACAATCCTGAAAATTTGAGTTTTTACAGATTCAATAAATCACCGTCTGAAGAGAGTGGAACATAACACACTTATGGAAATTAGTATAACGGGATAATGTAGCTCATGGAAGGTAAAAGATGCTTTAACTGAAAGATAAAATGAATATGCAGGACAAAAGATATCGAAAGACGAAATATAAACACAATTGCATCTATAAACATAATTAAGTGATATAAAGTTTACAGAAGAAAGATGTTTTTAACGTCACTTTATGCCCCTTAGGCTAATCGGACGATGGTACAGAGGAAATTCAAAAAATTTGCCTATCCAGACAGAAAAAAGTTATCACTGTTCAATGTATTGTAATGTAAAACAAAAGCCATGTGAGTTCTAGACTTTTTGTTGGAACAGTTACCATCTGTTCTAGTACATGTTCGTGATTGTTCGAGAATCTTCTACGCTTTTGAAGATCCTTCTAGAATGTTCGAATTCAGACTAAATATAAGGAGCAATGGATTGGAGTCTTAGTCCTGCTCTAATTATATGGTTAGTTTTGTGTTACTGTGTCGTTACAAGGGTCATTCCATCTCACATCAACACACTTTTTTCCCTCACTATCTTTTATAAAATTTGGTACATAGGATACCGTCCTATAGATTAAAAACAATATTAAATTTCAGCTCAATATCTCAAACAGTTTTCAAAATACAGCTATGTAAACTCATTGAAAAATGCACAATTTTGAACTGTCGCATCATCTGTAACTTAAAATTGCAGCTCTTCTAGTCATTTCAAAGCTGAATCTAAGTGCTTCCTTATGAAATGCAACTCAACAGTGGTTAAGGAGAAATTATTTTTTCAAAATTTCAAATTTGAATTTCTCAAAAAGCGCAATTTATAAAAAAATGAGTTGATAAGGTTGTCATTAATAAGTGTTGTAATAATTGTGAAAGGACAGCGTTCATAATTAAAATAATTATTGAAAAATGAGAATTCTGCTTGTGGTTGGAAAAAAAACCATTAGCTGTTAAGCTTCCCAAGCTGTAGCCTATTTTATCAAACTAATTTCTTTCCTATACTTGTCACAAATCTATGAAACATTGTCTAGTTTATTAGGATATTGTGATTTGACACACTCATTTTGTCACATTTCTTCGTATTTTTTATCTTTTACAGAATGCTTGTCTTTTTCAAAGCATAAAATTATTGTAATATTTTGTATATTTCTATGTCTAATTAGTATAAGCAACAAAAATCCAATGCTTAGGAAAAAACAGCTAAGACTAAAAAATATATTTATAGTTATAAATTTTTGTTATTAATCAAGTTAGTTTTGTAGTGTTAGTTGACGTTTTTCTGAAGCATTCAACATTTTAATTCATTGGTTTAAACGAGTTTGATTAATCTTATTTGTGTGCGTAGTAGAATAAAAACATGCAAGTTCTTTTTGTTCTTGTACTCTCCTGCACCCACGTCAGATGTATACATTCATGATATAGTCACTAAAGGTGTCCTTACTCAATAAATAATGTCATAAGAAATGTTTAAGACACTCCTATTTTAATATGAAACACAAGTATATAATCAATTATAAGTCAGTATTGCACATAAATTAATTATTTTTATAATTATTATAGCATTATAAATAATCTTCAAATAAATATAAATTGTTGATTTTAAGGATGATTTATCCGAAATCACGTATAAACTCGTATATATGTATGTTGTAAAAGTTTATATTAAATAAAAACTGTTCTCTACTCTCTTCATTATTTTTATAAGTTATTAATTTTAAAAGATAATTTTAATACATTATCATGCTTTACTAATTTGACGAAAGATCTTTTCCTTTCTTTTTTTTTACTATCTCTTTTGAGAATCGAAAGTCCTTCTAAACTCGATTAATTCACTTTAAAGGGCTTATTCATCAGTGATGAAGTACTGATAAGCAACAAAGAGAACCCTACGCATCAAAAGAGCTTTTGTTGGCTTCCCATAATCCATTAGCCTTCTTTTGATATCACTGTTTCGGTATAAGGATTATATTATATATTAGATATATAAGTGTAAAATTAGAATCTAGTGATAGCAACATAAATTAATTATTATACTAATGACGTTTTCCTAAAGTACCGCTGAATACTACAATCAAAATATTCAGCGTGCTTTTTAAAAATAAATATTACGTCTTGTGTTATAATATTCAGGTTAATAACTCTAATATTATTATTACAATTAAGTATATAATATAAAGAATAGGTATCCTTGATTTTGCTTCTTTTTTTTTATTAGAGAACTAACTCATGCGGCACTAATTTGAAGTACAAACTAAAATTTATTTTCTTTTTACCCTCCGGCATTATCATATTTTAAATAAAATTGAATATGGAGTTTAACTCTAGATTTTCTATACAAAAAAAAGAGCTCCGTTATGTTTTCAATATTTGACCTTTTTAACCTTTAACTTAAAAGGATATTAATTTTGTACACATTTTAAGGTTACATTAAAAGAAATGTACAATTAGAAAAGGCGTATGCAATTCACCGTTTTCCCAAAATTTAATTAAGTAACACAAACCAGGATTCAACTTTTTTCAGGATCGCAATACTTCCCCTTGCTTTATATACCATAAATGCCCTAATAAATGGCAATTACATAATTTAAAATTAATTCAGAGCGAACGATTTGGATTAGGTGCACATTGAGAAACACGCGACGCAGAGCAGAGCAGATTCCTACCTACTACACTTATTTCAAAAACTGCTCTGCTCTGCATCACAAATGTGCCTTTTACCTTATGTATTGATAAGATTAGCTGGACACGTGCAAAGCATTTTGCACATCGATTTGCATCAATTTTTTACTTCTAAATAATCTTCCGTTTATTCCAATTAATCTTTCCTTTAACCTTTCGTCTTAAGAGGAAATGTTTTTTCTGAAGCATTCGTTTACAGCAACAAAAATTTTTATTTCCTTTATTTATAACATTTTAATTTTCTCAAAACATCTTCCAGATGATATTAACTTTGGAAATATTTAACCATGTTTAGGGACCACGTCCTATAATTAAAAAAATGTCTACTTACAGTGAAAAAATGAAATTGTTCGAGGCGAGAGATAAATTAAAGAATGAAAAGATTTCTATTGCCCACGATAGGACTTATTTGGATAGGCAGGAAAGAAGAGAGCTACAGAAAGTTCTAAAAATAGTTCAAGAAATTGACAAAAATGCTATTATTTTTAAAAATAAAATAAAATTTAGAGGAAATTTATACGAAGCTGAAGAACTTCAATCCACATTAACAAAGGCAACTAACACACTGAATGTTCTACCTGGAAATGACCAACATGAGGAAGTTAACACCTTAAAAAGAAGAACAAATGAGCAGTTAGATGCTTTTCGATTTCGGAAGAAAACATCTCAGTAACCCATGCAAATATAAATTAAAGACTAAAGAAAAAAATTATAAAATTAAGATTTTAAGTTATAATGTAAATGGTTTAAATAATAAGAAATCTAATAATAGTTTTTTTAGTTATATAAATGAAATGGATATTTTTTTGTTATTTGAAACGCATGTCGAAACAAAAGATATCTCATCATATTGTAATTTTTTCGCCGAGTACGATGTCAAATGGATACCTGCAATAAGATCTGTAAAATATGGTCGAGCTAGCGGGGGCTGTATTTATGGAATTAAAAAGTGTGGTACTGTTCGTAAATATGTCAGGTTTTCTGAAATATCTGAATTTGTTGCAATGGATTTGCTAAGTCCTAGTCTACCGGACTTAGGCTTTGCTTATTTTGAATTTCTAACAGAAGGTTTATGGCCCCAATAACTTACAAGGCGGTATTTCCAAGACCTAGCCGCCTTCAGGTAAAACTGACCACTGGGTTGACCATATACAGTACTTTACATATTTTGATATTAAATTATTAATTCAATTTACTTTTCCTATCATGGCAGCATCCACATAACATAGCATTAGAAAACCTTTCTATTACTTATTTCTAACATAAATAGGGTTACGATGGAAATCTGAACCCTATATCTTACAATAAAATTAAGTGAAAAATATCCGTAACCCGAACATTCAAAACAAAAAGCTGAAACTTGTCATAAACAGTCCATTACCCTTCATTCACTAACTAGGAAAAATCCCGTGTCAGGTTTTGATTGCGGAGATTGGAAGGGTATTGCAGTTCGTTTTTAGTTTTGATTTACAAATCGAAAACAATACATCACACAAAGAATTTTATTCTTTTTAAAAGAAAAGAGCAAGCAATAGAGTGTTGAATGACTCACCTGATGCTAAAATAGGTTTAGTCGTTTAGCAACAATTTTTGACATTTTTTTAATAAAAAGAATTATGCTCCTGTTTCCACACCTGAAAGTCTAAAACGACTGCGCCAAATAAAAAATATTAATTACCATCAAAAATTCTAGATCACGAAATTCTTCATAAAACGAACTCCTTAAATTGCTTTATCCTCTCTAGAGATACAAATAAAAACTTTGAATTATCCATAGCGCTTGCTTCCTGCTAATTCGCTAACACTTCTTCTAATTCAGTAACGACTTCTTTAGTGTGAAATAAAATTACTTTTTAACAAGTCATCGACCATCTTCCAACTTTCCCTTTTGCTAAGCAACTACCTACCTCAATAATTAATTGTATGTACTTAATCTCATATCCTCTTATAGTATAGGTAAAATATATATTAAAAACGTATTCATTTGCAAAATGTATGGTGAAATATATTTTTATAACTTGTATATCTTTAGGCCGGGGGAAAAATTTTTCCTACAAAATTTCCTTACAACTCGATAATTATGCTTCGCATGAAAAATTATAAGATCTTTAAAATAAAGAGGTGGACAAATCGGATGATAAAATCGGTCAAGCTATTTAGCCAATATCAAGGATCGGCATTTTTATAATTCCTCGGAAAAATGAATTAGGGACATGTTCTAAAGTCTACGAAAAGAAATGGATTCTTCTTATAAAAATTGGTTAGCATAAAACAGCTAGTCAAGTGACTTATTTTGATTTAAAGATCAAATCTTTGAGCTTGCAATTGGCAATCTTTAGCATTTCGGCTGAAAAATAAATTACGTTCATTGTCGAAATTGAGAAGGCAACCTTTAAATGAACAATTTCAGAAATAGAAGTTGTAGAGCATCCAATAGTATTGGAGGGTGCATTCGACAGGGATCAGGAAATCCCTAGCCTTTCTAGACCTTAAGGCGACTTTCGACTCACCTCAAGAGATATAGAATGCGTCAGAGAATAAAAAGACTCCAGGGATCTTACCATTGCAATAAAATCAACTTAAAAAGGTGCAAAAGGTATAGTGCGGATCAATGTGAGAGAAACTACATTCTAGTTGGATTAAGGAGTCAGACAAAGAGACAGACTTAGCCCTTTGTTATTTCTATGTTTTATGAAGGACATCGTTCTTATAGCATACTCTAGGGAGAAGTTTGCAGAAAGCCATGGTAGGATGGAAAGAGGATCTCCAACGTAAGGGGATGATAATAAATTTTGCCAAAAGTAAATTGCTTGTTGTGTCCAGGCATGAGCATGAAAATTTGTTTAGAGGTGGTGAGGCTCTCGAGTAGTAGCCTACCTAGGAAATATTTAATCATTACATTATAATATTTTTTTCTAATTTTAACCCCTGATCAATAATTTTCCATATTTTTAGTATATTTACTTACCATGCAATCTAATGTTTAATATAATGTAGGGAAAGCGACGAAACTGCATATATATACAAAGCAGCCTACCTCCAAACGCTGAAATCCTGCAAGAAAATATTTTTTTATAGGTCATACTTTTTACCTTTAGCATAAAAAGTTTTTATTACATTTCACCTGTATTTCAAGGTGCAATAGAACGCATGATTCCTTGAGGCTTTTTACCAGTTATTAGAGGAAGCTTTACAATCAACAATTTATGAAAAGACGGTGGAAGATGTTTGACCGTGATTTAATAAAGAGGAAATAGTTGGGGGCTGGGGTCAAGATAAATAATATGTACGTATCAAATATTTGATTATTTTAAATACATAAATTAAATATTTAATATTTACGTAATAGTGTTATTTATTTTGACCGCAACCCCCCCCCACCCCTCCCCCAACCGTATCCTCTTCCTTTTCCATTAAATGGCAAAGCATTGGTAAGGTAAATTTTCAGAGTGAATGTGCAGAAGAACGCATGTTCGAAGCTCAGAAAAAGAAATTTTTATCAAGGAAAATAATTTTCAGACAGATTCATATATTTCGTTGTCATTTGAGTAAATCGGTAGTTATTTACCTTTTAAACGTATATCTTCGGTTTAAAAACAAATATTTAAAATTTTAACCGAATTTATGGGGCGCGAAATGAGGAATGAAGATCATTAATGGATGACAACTCTAATTAAAGAGGCACGACAGATTGATATGGCTCACGGAAAACAGTAATTTGTCTCTGTTAGAATGACAAAACGAAATTTCCACAGGTTTTAGCGTATACAAAGATGTCAACATTTTTTTTTTCTCTCAACTTATATCAGATAAGCAATATTTTACAATGATAAATAGCAGGATCTGTCATAACCCGAAACTTTATCGCTCAGAAGTAAGGGATCCTTTTAGTCTGGAAGCCAACTCAATAATAAAACAATTCTCACATAGACATTTAAAACGGCTATATTACAACTGCCTATCTTAAAGGCAAGAGGGACTTAACGTATTGCTCTTTCATGAATCATTCATGTCCGAGGGGTAAGGAATCATGTAAATATATCTGTTCGGGGCATGGTTCCAACATAGGGAATTGTTAAGTAGACAACTGACCAAGAAGGTTCTTTAGAGCTCATACCTATCTTTAACTCAGGTACCCTGTTTAACTCTTTATTCAAAAAGGCCTTTGAGGATATCCTTTATGCGTGAAAAAAGAAAATAACAAACTTTAAATTTTTAAAAATTATTATGGACAGATATGTAATAAAATAATGAATAGGTACTGCGGGCCTGTTGAAATTTTTAATGCTTAATTTTTCTCCGTTACTATTATTCAATTATTAAGCTATTTTTCAATTAACCACCGACTATTAAGAGGTATAAAAGAAATCAACAGATTGGCAATCATATCCTTATAGGTTACTAGATTTTTTTATTTAAATTTTAACTTAGGTGATACTTGGATTTTTCAACACCTAAAACTAACCCGTAATATGAGATTCATCTGTATATATTTTCTGTTAACCATTCAAATAATTTATTTCTTTAATCGTTAATAATAAACTCTTTTTTTTTTTTTGAACTGGCTATCTTCGGTTTCCCAACAGTTTATTTATCTAACGAACTTATGTTTCTGCATTCAATAAATCAAGAAGGGTTAAAAGAAATCAATTTACAGATGTAAATAATTCAAAATTAACAGGCCTTCATATAACCGGTTGATTGAGTTTAATATAAAGACGTTTATTAAATTTATATTTATAAAAAGCGGGTCCCCGCTTAGCCGTTGACAAAAAATGCCCGTCAAGGAAGGGAAAATATTAGAGGTCATTCGTCTCGGAAGAAAATATCGCTCTAACCCTATCAACTCCTTAGGTTGGTTTTTGTAGAAGAAGAAGAAAGTGTTCTTTCAAAAACATTCCTAACCTACTGGAGGGCCGGATAAAACACCAATTTACATCCTATCTTTTTTATGCTTTATAAAGAGAAGCACTTAGGTTTATATTAACAAAAAATATTCTATTAAAATAAAAAAATATATTATTATAACATAATGATGCTTTTATAATTACAATGTTAAATAATAAAAATATGTTTATATACATATTTATAAATTACATATCGCTGGTCCGAAAGTAAAATGCGACATCTGAAAAAAATCATGTTTTGCTGCCTAGGCGTCATGCGAATTTTACCAGCCTATTATATTATTTAAAGTTTCAATGGATTTTAGATGTTTACAATTAATAAAGAAATGATAATTTGGTCTTGAGGAAGTCCGGTTCCGAATCGTTGACAACTATCTTCAATTTTAACCCATTTTTGGTGCTAATTATACTTCAAGGTTTAGTGATAGGTATAAATTTTTATGCAGAAAAAATAAAGAAAAGGGAACTCCTTAAAGTTGAGTTATATTCTTTGTTCATTTACAGCTAATTTAGCTGAACGTTTTAAACTATTTTATTCAACAGAGTTTTGTAATACCGTGTTAATGAGTTCCATCCTTTGGGGAAATTCATGAAACTGATTGCTACAATAATTACAAAATGAAAACGTACTGCCATTATTTCCAATTTTTAATGTATATAATTGAATATTTTTAAAACATTTGTGTTTATCTTTTTCAAATTAGTTTTATAAATGTGATTATCTTGTTGTTACAAATTTCTGCATGGTACTGACAAGGGGCGTAATGTTTCTCTGAAAAATCTTAAGAAGTTTATTTTCTCTTTAAATTGTCGATATTGAGAAGATTCTTTTAATGAGTGCTTAACTAATATCACAAGATGTTGCACTGAATAATATTCTCTTCTCTATTATGGCAACTTTCGGTCAATTTTTTGCATTTGTCTTCTATTTCCATCAGTTAATTGTATTTTGTTTTCAAATTGTTCTCCCACTCTGCTAGTTTGTTTCTTCTAACTTGATGCATTCAGTCTTGCAAAGTTATGGGGTACTAACTTCAAATTCCTGGGGTGCACTTATGGTTTGCACTTTACTTCAAATTCATCTCTCTTTCTAGCCATATGAGCTGCTTGGTGAGCCTTTTTCGTTCCCTGAATTGCTGGTGTAAGCTAGAACACAAACAAAAACCACAGAAACTTATTTCCGCCTACAAGTTTTGAATTTCCTTAATTAGTGGATTACAAGTGCAAAGTGCAGCTAAGACACTCCGCGAATCTAAAACAACGACCCAGTTTTTTTTTCTGGAATCTACAATAAGATAAGAAACAAGTTGTAGCCTTAGAATATAAAGCTCTCACCAGACAGGTTGTAAAAGATATCGAGTCTGTTTTTTCACGGCGTTTCTCACACTGTCTTCTACTTAAAAGCCATCGGTGCATTATTAATATGAAATAACAATAACAAAAATATAAATTTTTTATTGAAAACAGATAATTTAATTTTAATTCCCAGTTCCTTAATCGAAAATTCTCGTCATCTTATTTTATTTGTTTTTTAACATTATATTTAAGATTTATGGTCAAGGAACAGTGTTGGTTTGTTCCATCAGATGCAGAAAAGCACTGGTTCCATAACTACATAATCACTAGTTTAATCCAGCGATGATTTGCCAAGGCTTATATGAAAATCTTTAAGCAAATATAAGATTTACCTTGAAATCCAGAAACACGAATGTCCGATTGAGTATCTCAGAACTCAATGTTCTATTTCCATGGATTTATATTCCATTTTGTGAAAAATGAAGAAAACTATTATTTTTCATAGAAATAATGGACAAACAGAGTAAAATATGTTTTGTCCTGATCTTCATGTTAAGGTTTTTCTCATTTATATGAAATTATATACACAGTCTTCTAAAAAATCCAACCTTGAATACAAACTTTAAGTTAATCAATCCACTACTTTTTAGTAAAGAGGTTACAATCATACGCTCTTCTATATAAATATATATATATATATATATATATATATATATATATATATATATGTATATACTTTTAGTAGTATATTTATACTATACAGTTAGTAAATTTATATAATTTATAAATTTTGATTCATACAAATATAAACGTCTCTGATTCCCTTTGGATTTGTATATATCTAATGAAAAACTAACTAATTTGAAAGACCCTGAAAAACCGTTTGTGTATAAATATATATATATATTGTTTACATAAACGAAATTCAATTAAGATGAATAAGATACTTTCTCAACTCTAGTCTTCCCTAAAATGTTCATAAAGCCTCGAGAATAAGTTAAAAGTAGATTTCAAAATCCTGGAAAAGTAAGGTTAACTTAATTCTGAGTTATCTCAACCAGAGATTGAATCAATTTTCGGCCAGTCCTCGAAAGGCTCCCCTTCGCTAAAAGTGGGTATATTAAGTTTCCTGAAGTTGTTGGGGGCAGGAGGATATTTCTTCGGGGTGTGGTATATGGTGTTGGCCCCCTCACCAGGGCTTCTACTTTTCGAATAATGTTTTAATGACAATGTAACATTAATATTAATAGATAATTTTATTGTTCATGAAACTGTTGACTCTACAGATTGAAAAAAACTTGTAGGAAGTTAGTGTAAGGGATTCTAATGGGTTTCAATCAATAAATAACTCAAATTACAAAGAAAAAATAAACCTTTAATAAAAAAATATAAGAACTATTTACAAAAAACTTTGCTGAA
Organism: Aelia acuminata; assembly: GCA_911387785.2. Taxonomy (NCBI): domain Eukaryota; kingdom Metazoa; phylum Arthropoda; class Insecta; order Hemiptera; family Pentatomidae; genus Aelia; species Aelia acuminata. The sequence goes on from OU426978.1 coordinate 147,012,123, forward strand.
CTAAAAAAATAATATTTACAAAACCACACAAAACTAAATCTACAAAACTACTCTACCAAGCTTAAACAAAAATATCTGTGCAAAGCAAAACTTAAGAGGAAGCAAACATGCATAGAGGAAATAAACAAAATAATAATTGACTAATTGCAAGCAGCTGGGCATTAATAATTACAATATTTCATTGATTAATGCACAATACAAAAGCTAGTAGTATGCAGTGATATTGTAACCTCTCTTTACTACTCTCTGGCCAGAAAGCAGTCCAAACAGGCAGGTCAGCCCTCATTGGCCAAGAGCCATTACATATGCCCTATATGCGAGCATTAGAAGTGGGGACGTTTTTCATTGTCTTACCTACAAAGGAAGAAGGATTCTGATTGATTTGACTGATGAATAAAGGCGCAAGTGGAAAGTAAAATTTTAACTTTAGATTAGCTCTTTGTACTTGGCTGAATAGTTTTAAGTATAAGAAATATGGCAGGCTTATTGGCAGTCGATGTTGGAGTGTGACTAACGGAATAAACGGTGAATGGTAGTTTGAGCAGAACGTCGATTTGTTAATACTTTCCATGCTCTGTCAATGTAGGTTCCCATTGATAGACCTGAGAACTTTTTATTTCTTGTTTCTTATTTACTGCTGAATTATATTGTTTCCCAACTGAAAAATGCCATAGAAAAAGGGTGAATTAATATAACCTAGGAAAGGTAAAAGCTAATACCAATAGGATATTGAATAAATGTAAATATTTCTTATTGGATAAAGACATGAGAAAATTACAGAATACATGCTTAGTGAATATTTGGCAAAAAAAAAAATCAAGTAGCTTTAAAATCTCCGATTATTTATTACACCTAGGATAGGACGCGGGTTTGCGTCCCGCGATGACCCTAGGCCTGATCGAATTTAAAGGGAGTATAAAATACTTGGTATGCCATCCCTCGGATAGGACGTAAAATGGAGGTAGTCGTTAAAGATCCCTATCTTAATTATACCTTGATAAGCAAAATTTAGGACTTCCACTGTAAAATCGTCCGATTAGCATAAATGGCATGAAGTGACGTTATGCATTCAAACAAAGACACGATAAACTATAAAATTGAAATAACTAATCCACTGCAAGAGTGCAAAATGTATGATATGAAAAATAACGAAGCCCTTTATCATAAATTATTTTTATGCCCTATATTCTAATTTGAGGGAAAGGTTTTACGAAGGCACGGCAAATGTTAATGGACTTGGATTTTTCAACCGCAAAGCTTAAGATATTCACATTTTTTTTCTTTCTATTTTTCGGCCAATATTTAAAATTGCGGAGATCTGGCAGAGTTTTGATATAGAAATGCCCATAGTACATGGCATCAGATATTCAAAAATTGGTGATTCCTACATAAACAATCCGTGGTTCCTGAAATAGTAATGTTTGATTATTTTGTAACAAATGCTAAAAATATTTTTAATCTATTTCATGTTGGTAACTAAATTTAAATTTTAGGATAGTTATAGTTAGTATCGTTATAGCTATAGTTAGTAGGACATCTAGCGGTTAATAAATGAACTACATTTCTATCCAATCTTTGTTCCAAAAATGTTACCGTGTAAACGGGGTTATAAATTCCATTATACTCGTAATTGACCCTGGCGCCAATATAGCGAACTACATTTGTTCAAATGTTGGATCCAAGCTTCGATCCAACAATGTTACCGTGTAAACAGGTCTTAACAGATTATAACATTGTTTTTTTAAATTGAAATTTTGATGTTTTTATATTTAAGTACATTAAAAAATAATAACATATTACAACTAGCTGTATATACCGGTTTCACCCGGAGAATTTCATTTTTTAAATCTATAAAGTGAGACTTTAATCGAATCTTTCGAATCGAATCGAAAAATCTTTATATCCAAAATAATAGGTGTAATAATTCTATATGATATATCTGTCAACTCTTCCTTTACAGTTGATAATAAATATATTAAGTTCCAATATGCTCAGAAAAGGTTATTTTTATTATGCATGTTTAAAATACAATTGAAGCGTGGAAATGCATATGGGTATAAATGCCTTAGGAAATTTCCACAGAAATGATGTGACTCCTACCCTCTAAGGTGAACTACGTTCAATGAACTGTTTTCTAATGTCATATACCCAACTTATACCCACTTCTGAAGAATGGCTTTGGCACATATAACAATTTGGCAAAAAAAACCTTTGTTTTATATTTTTGGCACTTAAACCCTTATGCATTTCCACGTTTCAATTGATATTCCGCAGCAAACAATCATACAGTTTTATGTTGGTTCTTTTTTCTCATTTTACATCGTCAAATAAATGTTTTAAAGGGTTAAAGGCAATTTTTTTCTTGTGTATGTTTTAATAGCACCAAAATAAACGGAAAGGATGAAATATTGAGAATTAATTTTCGTTCTGTGATTATCCTAATACTAAATAATAATTATTAAAGGTCTGTTTTAGTATGTGAATGTTTTTTAAAAAGAGGTGTCATTGTGAAGGATAAGAATACGATTGGGCCCCTAAGAAGAGTTCGATTAAAGTTTTTCCACAGGTTCGGGCGAAATCCAGGCTGATATGAATTCTAAATCACGGTTGGGAATAAGAAGAATGACTCTCACGTGTGTACATCCAGCCTCTGCCATCTGCTCTGCTCCCTGCGGAAAAATAAATTATGCTTTTACATCATGGCTGCCCCAGCTCCGGGAACGAGATGAAATTATATCCCTTTTGGGCCGTTTCAATCACCAGGGATTCAAAATCCGATTATGAGGATGAAGCAGAAACGATTATTCTTAGTTTGAATAATAGTCCGGGAGCTGAGGGCGAAAAAAGTTTTTGATCATAAAGGCTGAAATTACCATTTGATCGGCATCAAATATGAGCGTCTGCCAATTAAGATTGGTTGCTAGACAGTAAAATTTTTTTATTTTTTTACAGTACCGGTTTTTTTACGGTATTTTTTTTTTTAATTTTCAAAGATTCATGTTCTTTATTTGTGAGTTGAGTAAATACTTTAAGAGATTAGCAAATAGTTCAGACTTTTCGCTATCCGACACTGCCCAACTACCGTAAAGAACGGCACTAAGGTTCGGACTTCAGGACTGATTACCTGCGTTCGCAGGCAGCAGCGGCGAAGAACAAGCGGTCACTCAATAAGAGGGTGTTTGGATGCGTTGATCCGTCACTGCTTCAAAAAGAGAATTGATATCAACCTGTAGATATTGATAATAGACACTTTGTCATCGATTGGATGAGGAGACCAAAGGGAAGCAGAGCCAATAGGAGTGGATTCGAAGGAGGTGAACTTGTTTGGCACAATAACCGGCGAAGAAAGCTAGGATTCTACCCAAAGTCGCAAAAGAACTGGGACGGACCCTATGTGATAAAGAAGTGGCTCAACGATGTGATCTATAAGGGCTTTTAGTATCCCAAAGGAAATCCCATGATCGTCCACCGTTGTCGCGTAGCGCCATATGCGGGAAAGCATGAGGAAAACAGGCGCAGCGGATAAGACCTCCAGGAGGAATGTCTTTAAGGAGAGGGCAGTGTAACATGAAACAGTTGGAACAACCTGTTCTGGTAAATGTTCGTGACTGTTCGAGAACCTCCCAGACAGTTCTATTTCAGACTAAATAAATATAAGGAGCGATAAAAATAAGTGTTAAAGAAGTCTTGTTTTCAAGCTCCAATCATATGGTTATTTTTTTGTTAATTTATCGTTACAAGTTCATACTTTTTGTAACCTTGTTGATTATTTGAGATTTTATTATTTGTATAATATTATTTTCTTCGAATAAAATTATTTTAACCTACAAAAGTTTTACAACATTTTAGTAAATATCTTAGGTATTTGTTTCAAGGGTTTTATGTGATGTTACGTCATTATTTATTCTATTAAGTTATCATAAATGATTATCTTAGTATTTTATAAGACTTTTCAACGTAAGTTTTATAGAATATTAAGATAAATTGATGAACTCTCGATTCCTTAACCCCCCTTTTCTTCGAAGTTAGGGAGTACATTATTCTGGTTACGTGAGGGGAAAACCTGAGTACTGCATGATGCTTATCGCTCTTGTAATAATGGCTTAAGAACCGACCGACCCTTAAGTATTTTAAGGACTGCCATTTCTTGAGGACTTGCCTCTACTTTAGCAGCTCAGCATATCGATGCATTAAAACCAAAAGCGTTTGGTTGCATTTATCGATTTGCATGCAATTGAAAAAGGTCTTGTAGTTTTATTATTATATCTCATAATATGTTTAAGCCCATTAATAAATTTTCCATTTTTTTTTGTAAATTTCAATTCTTAAAAAACAAGATATTTTTTACCTATTGTGATTAGCTTTTCTCCATTGTTGCTTCACTGATACATTAAACAGCAAAAATAAAATTATAAAATAATTATATGGAAATAAAATATTTATATGGTAAATGCTGTTTACCAATGGCAAAATATTCTGATCCATCCAGTCAATACACAAAGAAATACTTGAAATATTTAGGATAGACGGAAATTTCAGATTTGCAACCATCTTACTCTTTTTTCGAATGGAAACAATATGAACTAATTGACAAGTCGAGCGAATGTATATTAAAAAGCCAAAAGAAAAAAATAAGGCTTGTAAAATTATTGAATAACAAAGCGTTTTAATTTCAACCATGTTTAATATATAGTTTTCAATTAACAAGATTTTAATTAAAAGAAAATTGGCATTAATTGGTTCCATTTTGTTTCCCCTTTAAGAGGTTGTATGGTAGCATACTGTCTTTATAAAATTTATTAGGTCAATTTCGATCGATTTGTGCTGTAAATGGTGTGGACCTGAAAAACCCCTACTTCTGAACCACCATTGTTTTTAGCCTTCACATTAGATAATATCCTAAAATATACGTTTAGTTTTATAATATAATAGCATTTGATCAAGTCTGGGACCCGGGATTGCTGTACAAACTCCGAAAATTCCTTCTTCTTACCTACTTTCTCATTATCCGTTCCTACCTCCCAGACAGACTATTCAAAGTAAATCATAACAATGCCTTTTCATCCCTCTTTTCTCAGTCTGCTGGTGTTCCCCAAGGCAGCATCCTAGGTCCCATCATATACACAGTTTATAAAGCTGACATTCCAACCCATCCTAACACTGTTATCACCACCTACGCCGATGACACAGCTATGCTAGCAGTTAATACTGACCCAGACCTTGCATCCCAAACTCTCCAATCCCACATAACAATCCTCGAAGAATAGTGTCAAAACTGGAGAATCAAAATCAATCCCAACAAATCCCATCAAACTCATTCACACTTCGTCGTAAACCTACGACCTCCGGTCCTACAGTATCCTTTAATAACACTCCACTTATCCCTGTCGTACAGATCCGTTACTTAGGACTTCACTTGGACAAACGCCTTACTTGTATATATAAATGTAATATATAAAACACGAGGATTGATTAAGAACCAAAGAATAAAAAAGTAATTGACTGCATGAGAATCATGAAAAAAAAAATTGCATTACTTACTATTTAAAAACATATTGTAACACTTATGTGGGTAACAAATACTTATTAACAGAAATATTCAGTTATCACAATGGCAACGAATTATTACAACTTAAACAATTGAGCAGGTTACAAAATTGATAACTTTATCACACACAATCATATGACTTGAGCAACACAGTCAAGACACAGACTTCAACTAACTCTTTCAGTCTCTGCCCCTTATATATATCGTAAATAGTGGGGCCTGGAATCTTCTAGAACAATGTCGGCAATTCTCCGTCATTCCGGAATGATCTAGACAAAAACAGTTCGTTCCAACCGGTTATTTTGTTCCAACATGCAGTCCGGGAGGTTACGCCAAACGTTTTTTTTTTATTTGCTTATCGATTTAACGTTACACTGCCCCCTCCTTAGAGTCATTCCTCCTGGATGTCTTCTTTTCCATGCTTCTGCTCCCTAGGTCAAACGAAAGGTCTCTTCCGTAATCCGCTGCACCTGTTCTTCTTCGAGGTTCCTTGCATATGGCGCCAAGCGATTATAATGGACGATTATAGGCCTTCCTTTGGGATACTTAAGGACCCTGTAGATCACATCGTTGATGCGCTTCTTTATCACGTAGGGTCCCTCCCAGTTCTTCTGCAACTTTGGGCAGAATCCTCGCTTTCTTTTTGGGTTATAGAGCCAAACGAGGTCTCCTTCTTGGTACCCGCCCTGATCGGCTTTACTATCGTAGTGTCTCTTCATCCGGTCGCTGGCCAAACGAAGATTCTTGCGAACTAGCTCGTGCGTGTATTCTATTCTCTTCTTGAGTCCGGATAGGTAGTCTTGCCCAGATAGATCCACCCCAGGTTTGCTGCCAAAAATGAGGTCACAAGGTAACCTCATCTCTCGACCGAAGAGAACTCTCGTAGGTGTCAGTCCAGAGGATTCATTAACTGCAGAGCGGTAGGCCATGAGGAAATATGGGATCTGATGGTCCCAATCTCGTTGATGGCCAGAGGTTACCTTGGAAAGGTACTTTATAAGGGATCGGTTCATCCGTTCTACCATTCCGTCAGACTATGGATGGAGGGCCGTAGTCCTGGTCTTTCGAATCCCAAGCCTCTTGCAGACTTTCTGGAATAAGGTGCTTTCGAAGTTCCTCCCCTGATCTGAATGCAGTTCAATTGGTACTCCGAAACGGGTGATGAATTCCTTCACCAAAACGTCGGCCAGGGTAGCAGCCTCTTGGTTGGGGACAGCATATGCTTCCACCCACTTGGAAAAACAGTCCACGATTACAAAAACGTACTTATTTCCAGCTTCACTTTCTGGGAATGGTCCTAGTATGTCCATGGCTACCCTCTCGAAGGGGCTCCCCGCAATATACTGCTGCATCCGAGCACGGCGTTTGCGAACTGGTCCGTTGCTTGCAGAGCAGGTGTTACATTTACGGCACCAGTCCCTGACATCCTCAGAGCAGTTCACCCAGTAGAACCTTTCGCATACTTTCTGGAGTGTTTTCGTCACACCAAGGTGTCCTCCTGACACTTCATCATGTAGCAGGCGAAGTACCTCCTGCACGCAGGTCCTCGGTATCAGAAGCTGCTTCCTGGATAGGCTGCCGTCTACATTCTCCACAACCCTCTTGAGCAAGCCATTTTCTATTACAAGGGAGTTCCACTGTGCCCAGTATGCCTTCAAAATAGGTGAGAATGGTGCTACCTCTTGCCAAGTTGGGTGGCGATTGGCTAGTTTCCAGTCCCTTATCATTTTCAACTCAGGATGATTTTCTTGCCTATCCCGGATTGTGTCAGGTGTCCATTCTTCACTCACTACTCCAACGGCGCAAAGGTTGGCCTCCTTCTGTTCGATTCGGCTACAATGGGAACAATTAGGCGGGCATGGTCTTCTAGACAGGGCATCTGCATTACGATGTCTTACACCTGGTCTGTGTTCAATTTCAAAGTCATATTCCTGGAGTTTTTGTAGCCATCTGGCAACTTGGCCCTCAGGATTCCTGAAATTTAGCAGCCACTTCAAGCTTGCATGGTCAGTCCTCAACAAAAACCTCGTACCATATAAGTATTTGTAGAAATGGTCAACGGACTTAACAACAGCCAGGAGTTCCCGCCTGGTTACGCAATAATTACGCTCAGGTTTTGATAGCGTCTTGCTGAAGTATCCGATAACCCGTTCCTGGCCCTCCTGCAGTTGTGATAAAACCCCGCCAATGCCTTCTTCGCTGGCGTCTGTATCTAGGATGAATTTGCCTCCTGGAACTGGGTACCCCAAGATTGGAGCCGAGGTCAACCGTTCCTTCAGGGCGTCAAACGCTTCTTGACACTCGTTGTTCCAGCTGAAAGCTTTACCCTCTTCAGTCAATCGACTCAGAGGCTTCGCAATGTCTCCAAACTTCCTTACATACCGGCGATAGTAGGAGCAAAGGCCCAGGAAACTTCGAATCTGCTGCTTATTGACAGGGGTAGGCCATTGCTGGACTACCTGAATTTTTGCAGGGTCCACCGCAACTCCTTCTCCACTGACGATGTGTCCTAGATAGGCGACCTTCGTTTGAAAAAGATGACACTTCTTTGCGTTCAACGTCAAATTGGCCGCTTTAAGCCTCTTGAAGACCTCTTCAACGTCCGGCCAACCACTATGACATCATCGAGGTACACGAGGCATATCTTCCAGGACAAACCTCTCAGAATGTTCTCCATCAGGCGTTCAAAGGTCGCAGGAGCGTTGCAAAGGCCGAACGGTAAAACCGTGAACTGCCATAGTCCTGACCCAGTGGTAAACGCAGTCTTTTCCTTGTCAGCAGGGTCCATCTCTACTTGCCAGTATCCACTTTTTAGGTCCAGAGTTGAAAACAGTCTGGATCCTGCTAAAGCGTCAAGGGCGTCATCGATCCTCGGCAATGGGTAACTGTCCTTCTTCGTCACATCGTTAAGCTTCCGGTTATCGACGCAGAAGCGGGTCGTTCCATCCTTCTTCTTTACGAGCACTACCGGAGAAGCCCATGGACTATTCGACGGCTCCACCACTCCGTCTCTCACCATCTCTTGAAGAGCATTTTCATCCTCTTCCTTCTTGACTTGGGGAAGTCGCCTCGCAGCTTGACGAATAGGGCGTGCATCTCTAGTATCGATTCTTTGACGCACCACGCTTGTTCTACCTGGCTTTCCGGATTCCGAGCCAAAGACAGCGCGATAGCGATGCACAAGGTCCTTGACTTTCTCCTTCTCCTTTCTTGCTAGCGATGGGTCAAGGCCTTCTAACATCCTTCGCAGATTTTCATTAGTTTGCTCCTTCTTTGTAGATGACTGTAGTATCATGGAGGTCACAGGCTCTAAACTTCCCACCTTTGTGCCCTTCTTGACAGTAACTGGGTAGTCATTGATATTGCAAAGAAGTATGGGAACCTTATTAGTAGGTAATACGAGCGCCTTTCCGACAATGACGCCTTTCCCAACCTCCAGGTCATGATTTCTGGGCTCCAGTAAAACGGGGTGATTCGGCTGATCCGCGGGGGTTGAAGAATCGAGTCAAGCGGCCACGATAGTCTCACTTCTTGCAGGAAGTTCCACGTCTTCACCTAACGTGACTTCTAAGCTGGTCAATTCTCGATTATGCATAAAAAGTTCCTCCCCCCTAACATTTACGATTTGCCGTTTTAGGTCTATTTGGAACCCATATGCGTTCATTATGTCCATTCCAAGAATAACTTCTTCTTCTATATCAGCCACTAGTGCTGAATGCGAGACACAGTTTGAACCCAATTGTATCTTTACCTCTGCTTCTCCGAATACTTTGGCTACTTCTCCTGTAGCGGTTCTCAGTCGCCACCTGGAGGGCGACAGCCTTCTATTACCAACTACCATCGGGCCGACGATGGTCTTCTTAGCACCGGTGTCTACCAACATGGCGTATCCCGTGCCGTTGATGATGCCATCCACATATAAACTATCTTTTCTTTGCCCCAATGAGGCTAAAACCACTAGGGGAGGATCTTGAAGACGTTGTTGGGTCGATGTCGCCCTCCAGGAGTCAACCCGCCTTAGTTTCCCTGTGGCTTAGGCGCGTCAGAAGCGGTCCGCTTCTTGCAGGCGCTCCTAACGTGCCCGAGCTCCCCACAGCTTCAACAGCGTACCGGTCTCCTTTTCCTGGACTCCAAAGCCTTCGCAACTTTCAGAACCGCGTCTTCAAAATTTTTACGGTTCTCTGACTCCTGCTGAGACTCCTCTGTGACGGTACTGTTCATGGCTCGGACCCGTGCCTGGCCACGAGATGCCTCCGTAGCCGCTTCAAATTCCAGTGCTGTGGATAGAGCGTCTACAAGTACTTTAGGGCGAGTCAGACGTACCGCTCTCTGAAGCTCCAAGTCCCTCAAACCATCGACGAACGCTTGGACTGCTAAGCACTCCAACAAACTATCTGGGGCTGTTGGATAAGCCAGTCTTACCATCCTGGCAACTCGCTTCGAACTCTTGAATAGTCTCGGCTGCCTTCTGCTTCCTGCTCTTCAGCTGGGACTGATATACCTGTTCGAGGTGGGCATGGCCAAACCGCATCTCTAGCCGGCTTACTAGTATGTTAAAATCGTACGCGTCGTCAGCGTTGAGGGTCTGTAAGACATCCAAAGCGTCGCCTCTGAGAGCCACCGTAAGGGCAACCGCCTTATCTCTTGGAGACCACCCATTAGCACTGGCCTCAGCGTTGAACTGCTTGAGGTAGTTCGCCCAGGACGACTTACCATCAAAAGTCGGTGGCTTTATTCTGGCTCGGCTCTCTATTACTGCATGTTCACGTCCTTCCTCTTCTATCGGTGGCTGTTGGGTGATATGCTTTCTAACGGCTACCTGAACTTTTTCTTCCAACCTCCTTTCTAATTTCTCAAACTCCTCTTCCAACATCACAGCCCTTGTTTCCTGCTGAGCTAGCCTATCGTTCAACCCAACCACGTCGCCAGACAAGTTGGTCAGCTTTTCATTTAATCCATTCACATCACCAGATAAATTGGTAAGCCTGTCATTTATCTCAGCCGATAAGCTTGATTTCAGGCTATTCATCTTCTCATTGAGCTCCTCAGACTGGCTGGCCAATTTATCATTTAATTTAGTCAACTTTTCATTTAATTCTGCCGATTGACTTGTTAATTTATCATTTATTTCGCGAGATAAATTAGAAAATTTATCATTTAATTCAACAAACATAGCCTTTATAGAGCTATCTTCAAACTCTACTGTTTCGGGATCTACTCCTTGACTCAAGTAATACTCACGTAACCGAGCCAATAAGATCGTCTTCGTACCTGTAGTGTCCAAGTCTAGCTCTTCTAATTCTCTCCGCAGCTCTGTAACTTTAAGTTCTGCAATTCGTTTACCTGGCATTTTTTTTTTTTTTTTTTTTTTTTAACCCCACACCTGACACCAGTTGTAACACTTATGTGGGTAACAAATATTTATTAACAGAAATATTCAGTTATCACAATGGCAACGAATTATTACAACTTAAACAATTGAGCAGGTTACAAAATTGATAACTTTATCACACACAATCATATGACTTGAGCAACACAGTCAAGACACAGACTTCAACTAACTCTTTCAGTCTCTGCCCCTTATATATATCGTAAATAGTGGGGCCTGGAATCTTCTAGAACAATGTCGGCAATTCTCCGTCATTCCGGAATGATCTAGACAAAAACAGTTCGTTCCAACCGGTTATTTTGTTTCAACATGCAGTCCGGGAGGTTACGCCAAATGTTTTTTTTTTTATTTGCTTATCGATTTAACGTTACCATATTATCATTCAAAATGAAACGAATTCCCATTTAAAATATAAAATAAACTTTTACTTTTAAATAAAACACATGGTAAAGGCAGAATTATATTTTTCACGAGACAGGTTATCACACGGAACTGAACGGGGGGAACCTCTACTTCCTATATTTTTCTAAATTTTATGATATACAAGAACATTTGCAGGCAGGTGCTATACCGCCGCTTATATGTTTATGACATTGAATTTTTCCTGCCAATTATAAGAACACATTCCTCCCACTTTTTTTCTAAGCCAGTATCACTTTAAAGGTAATGCTGCTTTGCTAGCCATAAATCAAATATTATCAAAAATAATTAGGATTCGACATGACATCTTCATCGCGCCCACCTCTTCGAGAATCACTATTGTAGAGGATCACACCGACTGTAAACTTCCAAACACTTACCAAAACTTTGTACGGGTGCAAGTTTGGTTTAGAAAATATTTTGGTTGTTTATCTTTGTCCAGCTTTTGACTACAACGCCTTTTGTTGCGCATAACAGCATAATGCGATTGTGAAACGGGTCGTTTTTATTAATTGTCAACAGAGTTCATAGCGGCGATTTTTTAGGTATTCGTTTAATTGATGAGACTCACCCACTTTGCCAACGTATCCAATCCAGTATTGGACCTCAGCTGGTCGGGGTTAACAACAGAATCGTCGCCACTGCCTTTCTTGTCGCAATCCAAATCTCAAGAGCGAAACTTTAGGAACCCCCGCCGCAAAATGTATTCATTGATAGTCCCCCAACCCTACAATTCATTAAGTAAGGAGCATGACAACGAGAAGGACTAGGTTGCAATACATAGAAGGTTTTGCCTATGGAAATGATGCCAAGTCTTTTCCTATCAAATCAACAAGGGTCTGAACCTTTAGATCTTTGATTTTAATAATTTTGGTTATTTGTTGCATTCATCAATGTAAGGAAAAATAAGAAATTTTAGATTTTTCGTACGTACTGATTTTAAGAAACAAAGTTTTGAAGAATTAAAACAACGAAAAGGGGCGTTTTTAAAACAGTTTTTGGGTTATATTCCAAAATCAATTTGAGCAAAAAAGCTGAAACAGGTGTCATATTTTTTATCATTCTCAGGTCCGTAAGGATGTTATAATGAGTATTGAAGACATGGTTTTTCTTTTAGTTTCGAGAAGTAAAAGTTTTGTCTGATTTCTTAGGTATCACAGAGGTCCCACGCTTCAATTATACACTATTTCGATCATCCAATATATATACTTTTGAATAAACCTAAAGTATTCGTACTAGGTTTGTATCACAAACCTGCTGACCTTTTTATTCTATTCTTGATTGCAAAGCTTGCCACAAATAAAACAAATTCTGTAGGAATCGTTTATAAAAGATTTTTTCGACAAAATCATTTTTCTTTTCAAGGGGAAAATAACAACGTACTTTTAATACGATTGGAAAGAGAGTGATTTAACTACTACGTGAATAGAAGAAAAAAGGTATCAGAGGATTGATACAACTTCGGAGCGAATGTTTTTTCCGATGACTGTTTACATATCGTTTACTTCAGGAACCAGAGTGAATAAAAAAAAAGAAGATACATTTGTCGAACATAAATGTTTATCAAAACAATTAACAAAATTAATTCTTCCAATTTTTATTTTTTTTTGTACCGTAGCGTTATAATTGGTAATTTATTTTACTTCTTTGGCATATTAACAAGTAGTTATATTACAAAATTAAAATATTTAAAGTTATGTATTTCATTGATATCATTGAACTAATCCTAAAAACAAAATAAATGTTCGTAAAAACGTGTGTTCAAATTAGACGTTGCCTAGCAAATGTAGTTGCAGGTCTAAATTACAATTACAACGACAAGTTGTAGTTGTAAAAATTAAACTACTTTTTTCCAACTACTGTAGTTGTAGTTGGAAACTACAACTACATGACTGGTAATTGCAAAATAGTAGTTGGGCGCTGGCAAATACAAACTACAAGTAGTTGTCTGGATAGTTAATTACAAATGTCGTTAACTACTGCCAATCCTGCGTATGATGTTACAACTGCATTCTCAATTTTACTATTTACCTATAAACAGCGAATAGGGAAAATAATCTTTTATCACATGTAACGCTGATAAGATAATATTTGATCACAATAGTCTACTATTAGGGCAGTTAGTACCACTCGTAATAATTTTAAATAAAAGTAGCTCTCTAACGGCGTTTGAACATGATCATCGCCTCTCTAAAAGAATATTGTAAATTGCGCCTTAAGCGAACGGAAGTATTAATACAGTGTTTTGGCACTGTAGGTTTTGTCATTCTGATTTCAATGGAATGCATTGTATGATGTATTTTGAGTTAAAACCATCTCCTTGCCGACGTGCCATATCATTAATAAGTAAATCAATCATTAAAAATATTACCCACTAGTGAATGGATATATAACATTTGTGATGATGATTTATCATTTTCTAATATCTCGTTGTCTTTATCCTATAAGAAGTCCACCCCTTTTTCAAATGCAGGAATACAAATGAGGTGACTGCAAACAACTGAGATGTACAGCCACCGAACTACGTCTAAGAAAACAAAAGTAATAATTCCTTAATGAAGTTAATTAGTTGAGCGTAGAAGTCTACGTGATGGAAATGGTTGGGGGTGCGGTCAAATGAAACACCATATGTGTAATAACATATATTATTAACTCATTTTCATGTGTATTTCATGTTTTTTCTTTTCTTCATATATTTTATGGGTCGCTATCTTGTTTCATATTTAGCCCTGATGATGACCTGAATGTCGGGTCGAAACGTCGGAAAAGAAAAAATTTTATTGCACATATTGTGTTTCTGGAAACTACATATTTTTAACAAATGATAAGTAATTTTGGCGAAAAAGATGCATGTTTAAATCTTAAGGAAGAAACTTTTTTTTTCTAAAACAAGTATATTTTCTTAATTTAAGAAAACGATTTTGAAAAAAAAAAGTCATTAGAATCAAAGCAGTGAATTACATATTAAAAGTCAAGCTCTGGAATTGACCACTCCTTCAATAACTTGGATTGGCCGGACTCGATTATCATAATAAAATAAACCCATTTTCATCAGGAATTAATTGGCAAAACGAATAAACAACGAAATGATGCATCAACGTCTAATCAACTTGGCATATATAATTCGACCGTCAGTGCTTTTAAAGGTAATCAACAATTTATTTGATTTCAACGCTTTCTACAAAAACCATTCCAATTCCCATTTTATTTATTTTCTAAGGGAAAAAAGGATGTATTGAGAATATATTTTTCTTATCTCAAACATACGAATGCTATATCTTTATTAAATGAAAATTACTAAATATAATAATTCGTTTTACTTAGTCGATCCTGATAATTATTAGAACTGTTTATAAATCAATAATCAAAAATACATACAGGGAAAATCGGGTGAAATAAACTTCCTTATCAATATTTGGGCGTAATAATCGCGATATTTATCGCCCTAAAACCCCTATCCTATCCTTATCAATATTGTTAGACTTCATGCCTAAGCTTGTTTCATTTTAATTTTACTTTTTATAGACAATCGGCTAGCGGATCGTTTATAAGCCTGATTGACATTTAAATAAAGTAGTGTAAAAGCAAAATAAGGTAATAATTTCTGTTATTGGGTTGATGCGAAATTAATGCAGGTTTCCTCTATTGCGATGTCTTAATTCCAATTGTGTAAACAAAGCAAATCCTAACATTGATCATTATTATACCAAAACAAACCTTATCTAATACCCTCTCTTTCACCATGAATTTGATCAGTAAAATCGTTTTGTTCAGTGTGTTCAAAGGTCGTAAATCGAAAATGTCGAAGTACGATTTTCGTCAAATTTATTTTTACGAATTTAAATTAGGGCGCAGCGCTGCGCAAACGGCTCGTAATATTAACGAAGTGTGGGGTTAGGGGGCTATTAACGAGTGCACGGTGCAGCGTTGGTTCCAGAAATTTCGCAGTGGAGATTTCGACCTCGAAGACAAGGAAGGTCGGGGCCGTCATTTTGCTCTTGACAACGACCAGCTGAGGTCAATAGCGGAAGAAGACCCAACCATAACCACCCGAGAAATAGCGGCAGAACTCGGCGTGAACCAATCCACAGTTGTACGCCACTTGGAAGCAATTGGTAAGGTAAAAAAGTTAGCCAAGTGGGTGCCACACCAATTAAACGACCACCAATAAAAGCGCCACTTTGAAATCTGTTCCATGCTTGTGACACGCAATAAAAATGATCCATTTCTCGATCGCATTGTGACGTGCGATGAAAACTGGATCATAAACGACAACAGAAGGCGTTGTAGCCAATGGCTGGGCAAAGATGAACAACCAAAACCTTTTCCGAAGCCCAACTTGCACCCAAAAAAAGGTTATGGTCACAGTTTGGTGGTATACTGCTGGTGTTATCCACTACAGCTTTCTCAATCGAGGTGCGACTATAACTGCTGACAAGTACTGTCTAGAAATTGACAACATGAATCAAAAATTACAATGTCTTTGTGCCCAGCATTGATGAATCGGAAGGGACCTATCCTTCTCCATGATAACGCCAGACCACACGTCGCACAACCAACGCTACGACGACTGCACGAGTTGGGCTACGAAGTTCTCCCACACCCACCTTATTCACCTGACCTCTCTCCTAAAGACTTCCACTTTTTCAGGCATCTGGATAACTTTTTGAGGGAGAAAATTTTTCAAAACCAGGATGAAATTGAAAATTCTTTTCGTGACTTTATTGAGTCCAGGAATTCAGATTTTTTTTCTGGTGGAATAAGAAAGCTTGTTGAACGTTGGCAAAGGTGCATTGATTCAGATGGAAATTATTTTGATTAAATATATATAGATAAAGTAAAGATATGGCGCATTTTCAATGAATATTAAAAACCTGCATTAATTTTGTATCAACCCAATATAATTGAGTTCATCACTGTTACAATTGATTTAAATATAAATATGTCTTTGTATTCTTACTTCATTTTTCCATCTGCAATAGTCAACTAAATGTTCAAATATAAAACAGAGGAAGGGATGGCACCTCGCTGTACCTCTTCTCTCGCTTGTTTGTTACCCTGTTGGTCCGTTACTCCGAAGCCTACTGCACGCAGTAAGAAATTTGTTCTTTCAGTGTTTTCTAATGTTAGCCAAAGCTATCCTACTCCTATGCAAAGTCATAGAAGTTAGTTATGAACCATGTAGTGAAAGGCTACCACTGTTATTTTTCTTCGTAAATTCAATTATTCTTAAAAATTACCGTGCCTGTGACATCCAGTTGGAACCGAGTGTCTTTAGTGTGCCTCCTGTACCGTAACTTAAGTAACTGACATAAGTTATAACTTTCTTTCTAATTGCTTAATTAAATTTATATTATTTTATTTTAACCTTTCTGAAAGTGGCTATCGACGAAGACACCAAATTGACGTGGAAAGATATATGTTTTGTATTCAAAGATAAGTGTACTGTATTGTGTAAAATAAGTTATGATCGGCAAATTATTTGTTTGAATAATATTTTAAAGAAATAAAAATGAGCATAAAATAAAGGAACAATGTTGTAATAAAATAATACTTTGAATAAGAAATAACGTAAAATAACAACGAAAGAAAACAAAATAAATTAAAATATATATATAACTCCCCCACTAAGAAATATATACATTATAATTACATGCTGGTACGTACTGGTGTGCGTGATGCCGGTGTTTTTGGCTAGGCTAATACCATGTACTATTGTTTTGTATAGATCGGGAAAGGCCCATGGTATGAAGACGGCCTTGTCCCTACTGCTTAATATTTATAAAAATAAAAGTAAACTAATTTTACTTTAATTTGTATACATGTAGAATTGATTTATGATAAAATAAATAAATACATTCCTTTATTTATTCGGTTCCGAACAGTAAAAATGGTATCAAACATGAATTAATGGATGATTCTCATGAAGATTCTATATGTTCACTAATTTTATTTGAATGGTAATGTAAAACAGTGAATCTTGAGACGATTCTATAGAATAGGAAGAGAATCTTTAGGATCAAAACAAACAGACGATGCATTGGCTCTAAGATAAATAAAAAAATAGAAAAAATGAGATCATATAAAATAAGACGGAACCATCGAGAAGAGATAGACCACTAACAACAGAGAGTAACTTTACTTTGTGTAATAAATTAGATGGACAAACCCGCTAATGAACGGGAAATAAACTGGGAGACTAAATACTGCTCCATTAAATGTAAAACCCTCATCTGCTTAGAATTTGCCAAAAAACAAACAAAAAACGTATGACCTGTTCCATTAGGGAAAAGTATGTTATTTAAAAGGATTAACAAAACAAAAAAAGTTGTATTTTCCTCCTAAAGTTTGAAAATGCTTGTGATTATTTCGTTATTACATCAAATGGTTTATATTATTATAAAATAACTTTAGTTTATAGACATTAAAACCATTTATAAATGCAAATCAATGAAACCTTTTATAGCAATTTATTTAGAAAAGGGAGCTTTAATGCATGGGTTTGAGATAAACAGGTTGGAAAGAGTTGTCAAAAAAAATAAATAAATAAGAGGGGAACTTTACGAGTAATGGAATATGATTGCATGTCTGGTGCCTTTTTAATCTCCTCTTTGTATTCATGGGCATGTCACCTCTAGCCATGTCTCTTATTAGCAGATTTTTATGTCCTTGTGAGGTAGAATAGAAACATTTGTAGAGAGTCTTTATGTGTTTTTCAACCGTTGGCATGTGATATTTTTTAGTTTCTGCCTTAGTTCTAGTATTAAAGTAGGATGAGACGTTTGTTAAGGGTCTTCTATTTCATCTTAACAAACGTGCCTCCGGCGATGCTCTGTCTGTTGGAGGAATTTAATATCCATCATGTCTTATAAGTTAATTTATTTAATTGATAAACTTTACCACATCACTTACATAAATTAAAAGGCAGGAGAGTTTAGTTAGATTTAGTAGAAAGTTTATAAAATTCAACTAATTCAATATAATAATAATAATCTTCTATTTACATTAGAATACTTGTAAAAAAACATTGTGCATAATCAGCTTTTAACTGAGGATTTTGTGATTTCAGTATAAATAATTACTTGATTTATTATCTTCTTCTTCTTCTTACCTGGCATCACGACCCACTTGATGAGTCATAGCCTGCTCCAATAAGGATTGCCAGTCCTCTCTATTGTGTGCCAGTGCACGTGATCGGACGTGATGAAGTATTATGCTCGCATTCACTTATTATCACAAATAAAAAAAAAATTTCTTAGACCAAGCAGCTTTCTGGAGTCGGTAGCCACACAATCCTTTCAGCGAAGCTTGGGACGTCCAACTTGCCTTGGTCCATAAACTTGTTCCGAAATAATTTTTATAGGTCATCCTTATGACATGACCAGCCAAGCGGAGTAGTGAAATTTGATGTACATGACGACATTGACATCTTTATATGTAGCACTTAGTTCTGCATTTGTTCTCCTCCAGGATCCCTTCCCACACACCCCTCCATATATCCTGCGGAGTACTTTCCTTTCGAATCTCAGGAGGGCTTCTTCTTAGGCTTTCGTCATCGTCCAGCATTTGATTTGTTACCAGCAAATAATATATTATTTGACTTAAAATTTAACAAGCGAACAGAGAAGAATAAAGGAAGGTAACATGGCATCAAGAATAGTCTACGATTTTGTGCTACCGTTACAATTACTAATGCATTTTGGAACATAATGGAAAATATTTGTTTCCACGACAACTAAATGAGGTATTCAACAAATAAATAGAGAATTGCAAAATCGGAAGCGACGGAGTATTACTTGAGTATTTACTTATTATCACAAATAAAAACTTTTATTTCACAATAAACAATTTTAGTGCACTTTAGAGAGTAAATACGTGATGCTCAAATTATTTAAAGCAGTTCTCAGTTTGAAAAAAACATGATATAAGATAATCTTTAATTAATTATTTTTTAGTTTATAAACTTTAGTTCTATAATAGATTTCTGGATGTAATATAAAGTGGTTTTAGAGGAATAGGTATTGGTCTCGGCTTTTGGAAAACTGTAAATACACAAAAAAAAACTATCAATTCATCTTCACCATACATAAACAATAAGCAACTCGCAGTTAAAACAAAACTCGACTGTTAATTGAGAGTTTTTAGGCCCTTATTAATTATAAATAAATCGAAAGAGAACGTTAATGTTTTTCAATGCAACTAATAATACTCAATGAATTATGGAGTCAAACAAAAATAAGAAAATAAATGCGGAAAAATGTGTGAAGTTGCTGAATGGCGTTAACATATTTATCAAAACATGTAGATTTCTAATTTAAGTAGGTCGGTAAGTGAAAGTTTTGTGTTCCGCGCATCGTACCAGATTTTTACATTTACGGTTTATTACTTAGCTGTTATAAACTTGAATGTTTCAATATTGGAATATTGGGTATGAAGAAGATGGTGGGGGGTGGGGATATAAACTTTTCGAATAAAAGGATGTATTTTTTTAACTCTTCTATTTATAACAAATATAGTAATGACTAGGCAGAAGTCCTGATATAATCAAACATTTAATTAATCAACATATCCAAGCTGTTCTTGCAATTCTTCATATCCGATGTTCAAAAAATTGAAAATTAAAATGCCCTAACTCATCCATTTTTTATTGTTAAACTCACTAATTAATAAACTTTTTTTAAATAATAACGATAAGGTAGAGAAAAAAAATTAAGAAAACAAGGGCAGAAAAGGTTCATTTAAATAGGAATATATTAAATGTATAACTTAAATTAGAAAATTTCATAGGAAATATAGGCAAAGATTCCTTGAATTCGGTATTATGGCTTTTTTTTATTCATCAAAACAATAGCCCATTAGGCATTATTATTTCTGATATATGTTTTCCTTTCCCTGAAGTGTTCTTTGACGTATTATGTACTCTCCATGCATGAATGTTTTCCTTCAATGAAAAGGCCTTTACTTTTTTGGTCTCCTTGTTGACCGTTTCTCAACAAGCCGTTTGATCTTTTATGTAGCTTGAAATATCCCAGAGATTTGTATTTCTATTGCGAGTTAAATTTCTATTCTTAACAGTGTATCCTTTTACTATGTTCAGTTAATTCTTAATATCAAAAAAATAATGTTTCTGTTGTGCACATAAAAATTAGAATTTTATAAAACTTCAAGTTACATTTTAATTAGGAATGATAATTTATATTAATTATGTCTCTTAAAATATCCCTTAAGAGAAAAAATTCTGAATAGTTCAAATTTAATTATGTGCCTTTTTTCTGTACACTTTTTTACTTTCACTTACCTATGTATGAAATATATAGTAAGGAAAGTATTGCGATCGTGAAAAATTTCGACTTCCGGTTTTCAACGGAAATACACGTTTTGGGGTCCCCTGAGTCCAATTAACCAAGTCCCGCGAAATGGTCTGTGTGTGTGTGTGTGTGTGTGTGTGTATGTGAACAGACTAGCTCAAAAACTATAAACCGCACAGACATGAAATTGGGTATTTAGTGTATGCATATGCCTGCGATGTGACAGCAAAAATTTCATCAAAATTGGTCAAACGGAGGGGTTACTTTATTTATAGAATTTTGTCTAATTTTTAGGTTTTTTTCGATTTTCTCAAAAACGGCTCTAACGATTTTGATTAAACTCGGTATTTGGTGTACCTATATGCCCGCGATGCGACAGTAAAAATTTCATCAAAATTGATTAATTGGCGGGGGCACTTTACTTAATAAATGTTGCCCCATTTTCACGTGTTTTTTTTTTATTTACTCAAAAACGGATTTAACGATTTTAATCAAACTTGGTATTTTATGTATGCATATATGACAGCCAAAATATTATTAACCGTATTATGAAAATAAAAACTTTTATTTATTAATAAAAAGATTAATGTTACTTTAGAGAGTAAATACGTGATGCTCAAATTTTTGAAGGATCGCAGGTGTGTAAAAAATCGAATAAACATGTAAAGGGGGGGGGGGAAGAAAATATGGTATGAGATAATAGTCTATAATTAATATAGGCATATTTTAGTCTAGAAACTTTTGTTCCATAATAAATTTTTGAAAACAATATAAAGCGATTTTAGAGGAACAATAATCGTTCTTGATTTCCAGAAAGGCAAAAGAGACGTAAATACACCTATCGATTCACCTTCACGATGTATTTGGAAAAAGCAACTCGTAGTAAAAAACAAGGAAGAAGCAAAAAAACTTGACTGTTGATGAAATTAGTCCCTTCATGTATAAATTAACAATAATGAATCGAAAAGTGCTGAGAATTTTGCTATACAGATACTCTATAAATTATGGAGATCTACAAATATAAGTATATACTTAAATGTGAAAAATTGGGGGAAGTTGAGGAATGGCCTTTACATATTATCGAAACACTTCGATTTCTAGTCCAAGTAAATTCGTAAGTGAAAGTTGTGAGTTGCGCGCATCGCACCAGATTTTTTTTTTTTTTCGCTTTAAATATTATTAACTACAATATTTATTAGTCACAGTTTTTGGATTTCCCCGTCTCTTGGGGCCAAGCCTTGAAAAATTACTTTAAGATTTGAATATTTTGTATCCCAAATTACCCATAATTTTGTTTTAAAAATATATTTTTTCATCTCAGGCAGGGATGTTCTCTTAAATCTTAAAATGGAGAATTTAAAAAATCTTAATAAATTTCATTTTATTTATTTAGGCGAATCCTTTACTCACAAGTTTCAAGTAGATACCTGTAGATCATTGCAATGTACTGTTTGTTTGTGGTTTTTGTAGCTTTTTACAAATTACATGGGTCGATTCAAAATTTCAGTCATATTCACAGGACTTTTATAAATACTATAGTGAGCATAATTATTACTAATTAATCAGTAAAAGTTTTAATTATATAATTTTCATAACTCAACAGCGATAAAACAGCAATAGTCAAACAGCAGTAATACAGCCGTCATAAACCATAGTTACACAAATAGTTGGGTGTACATTGCCAACAATTTTGGTGGGAAGTTCTAAAATTGGGGCTATTGAGAAAGGATGTGATGTTCCTTCAAGTTTGATTCTCAACAGAACTCCCTTATTTTCCAAAGAAACTTAAAATATTCATGAAAAAAATTCATTACAAAAAGTAATGACGAATGCATGCTAAGCATTAAGGGCCTAGTCACCACATTTTCTTCACCTAGTATTTTCATGTAACTAAAATGATTATTTCTGATATAAAAAAATGAACATTGATACCATTCTAATGTTAAAACTTTCATTTCTTTAATCCTATTATCAAAAAAAGGCTAACTACCTAGATATTGTATTTTAAAAATGGCGTATCTATGGCTAGGTTTATTATCATGCATAATTTACGTAATCCTAAAAACTGCTAAGAAACCTGCTATTTCATAATTTCTTCCAAAATATTTGATCCTTAAATGAGACCGAAATTTTGAAATTGCTCAAGTATGCCTGGCATTGTTTTGGAATCCTCTTCTCAAAATCTATGGTAACAATTATGTGGGTTAAACTATTTTAATTAAGGAAAATAATAATTTACAATTCCACACAAATTACTGAAACACGAATAATTTAACAGGTTATAAAAATTATCACTTTAAAACACAGAAATATCCTAATGACTTGAGTTCATTCAGAACAAGACTAACTCTCCAGTAAATCTCTCCTTATATTTAGTCGTAAGGAGAATAGCCTCGAAGGTTCTAGGTCAGCGTAGATTGTACTCGAACATCGGAGTCACAAACATATATGTACTGATATATGACAGATTTTTCCGGCTGTTGTTCGTTCCAACAAAAAGTCTATAAATATTCTGAACCATCTGTTTTGTTTCACGTTACAGTATTTTAGATAAGTACAATAACTATTTTTTAGCAGTTATAATACTTTATATTAAGTAAGGCAACTCATTTGATAAAACACTGCTTCCTTAACTCCTAATCCCAGATTTTAGCTCGACCGTGACATTAAATGATTTATTCTGCCACCACCTGCCTCCTGGTGCACACTGAGTTGAGTTAATAAAATTACTCAGGGCAATAACTAGCGGATTTCCGTAATTATGGCCAAATTACAATCTTCCACAACCAGTGATTTATGAAGAAGAAGTACTTTTCTTAGAAAGTAATTACTAAAAAAAAAAGGTTACAAATGGTACATTTATTCTAATAATAGTTGGAAAAAAATCGGAAGTCAACATTTTCACGATCGCAATACTATCCACTAATATACATCTATTTCACATATACCTACGTAAATGAATGTAAAAATAATAATTACTGATTAAAAAGAGAACTAAGGGAAGAGAAACTAAGAATAAGTGTATTTAACCCTTAATTAAAAGAAAAAGATAATATTCAAATATCACTCGGGCATGATTTGTCACTTCTAGGAGGATTCATTGGTATATTAAAAATATAAATACAGATAAATTCCCACAATAAAACAACAGATTACATGTTATTAATATTCATGAATATTGAGGCCTCGTATTTACAATGCCAATCTGTGGGATAAGTTATTTCTCATGTTTTAATGAATTTAAAATTGTATTACATAATCAGTTTAAAATTATAAACACGACTTCCAGCAAGCAGTCGTGAAAACAACATATATTATCTATATCTATAATAAAAACTGTTGGCTGATTTTTTTAAATTAATTTAGAACCATACATCTGAAAACCCATTAAAAACGGCTAAGCGATAGTTTACGAGAATGATAATTTACGAGATGACACTACTAATACCGATTAGGACTTAAGGATTGAGATGTGGGGCCCCAGCTTAACCAAACATTTCATGGAAGTCAACAATAGTCAATATTTTTAATGGATGTATTTTAATGTACCGTTGTACAATTCAATAAATAATAAAAATTAAATTAACATTCAGTGGTAGGAAAACTAGAGAGGTTAATAAATATACGCTATAAAAAATCCCTAATGGAATATTCTTGCGTTATTGGCACCAGAAAAATATTCCATTATTTTGTATTTTGTCGATAGGATTGGTATTACTAGCACATTTCAAGACAGTATTGACCTATACCATATAAGATCCTAAATAAGATTGTTGTTCATCATTAAATACAAAATTATCTACAGCTCCTCCCAAATGATCATTGTCCTAAAAGCCAAACACAAAGTGGCATAAGCAATAATTAGTCAGTGTTATTAATGTTAGGAAAGTTTTGGAGTGTTATCGGTCATTGTTCGCAGCGCAATCCTCTGACAGAGCGTCATTATGTATCGGAAAACTTTGCTGGTGATCGATAGGGGCAGAGGGGGGAGCAATGTGAACTTCTGCTTATTAGCTAAGTAAAGAGCTTAGACCGGTCTTTGGAAGAAATTTTGTTATTTGAAAGTTTAATCAGTGCCAGTGTAGGTTGAAAGGTATTTTTGCTTAAACGTTAAAACATCTATATTAGATTAGTTACTGATGTAGTAAGCAATAAAGATTAATCAATCAATAAAAAAAAAAAAAAAAAAAAAAAAAAAATTGTTGCTAAAAACAAAAGAAAAAAACAGCAGAATCCATTCACTGAGGTTATATTTTACTTCAGTTTCATCAATGCAAATAATAGAAAACCGAATAGAATTTCAAAATTGTAGGCAATTATTTTCGAATCATTTCATAATTTTTAAAATGTTACCTGTAGTGGCTGTATCGAATCTACCTTTTCGTCATACCACTTTCCTTACTCCTTACTAAAGGAAAAATGGGAAACTGATATTTTTTTTTACAATAATAAATTACATACTTAAAAAGATGGCAGGAAAAAAGGCAAATTTTTATACTATTTGTGAATAAAGTTTTACCTTCCTCTTACTTTCTTTCGTGCATCTTTTCAGGGAATTACTTCGTACACATAAATCTAAAGGGTTTAGAGGGAAAACAAACTGAAGTTTCATCGAAATCGCAGTGGTCATTTTGACGCTGCAGTGTATAAAAACTCACAACTAAGGTTTTTCGGCCACCATTTTGAAACTAAGGTGGATTTATTTTTCAGACCCCCCAAAGACACTTCCCCAACACCACACTAATCCACATTCAAAATTTTAAGTTCTGAATACGTTAGAAAAAGCTAAGAAGCTTTTTTCTTGGTCCTACCCATCCTCGCCGGTTAGGCTGGGGATATATATTATTAAATTTCCCCTTGCTCCAGGTTTAGAACTTGCTATCTTCGGGTTCCCATTCATATGTTGTCCGGACAATGTGTATTTTCTAACGCGTTTGCCCACTCGGCAATCCCCCACCCTTAACCCTTTAACCGGGCGGGACGTATATAGGCATCCAACCTAAACTATAGGTATAAATACGTCCATGAAATATATGTTGTGCCCTAGAACGGGTGGGACTTATATTTTCGTACAACAGCGGTATTAGTCATCGATACATGTAACGACGTGAATTTCTATGCATATATATATATATATATATATATATATATATATATATATATATATATATACATGTATATATAATTTATAATATTTATAATAATAATATATTTAATTTACATTTATATATATATCTTTTGTACTCTTTATATTGGTTAAGGCTGTAAAATTTATAATTTCTTAATTCGATACTTTTATATTTTTGTTGGTACTCTTTATTATTTGTTTGTCATTTTGTGTTTTCCTTTATGGTTTATATATAAATAAACGGAAAAGAATATATTCCATAGCCTTTCAATTTATTTTAAGCATAAATAAAAAAAAATAATAATATGAAGTTACATTGCACCGGGCGGGACGTATATACACGTCCCAGTGAAAGAGCTCGCGCCCGTTGTAGGATGCGTAATTTAAAAGGGAACTCCCCGGTTAAAGGGTTAATAGCTTTATTAAGCATTCTACAGTAATAATAAAATTTAAGCTGGAAAAATCAGTGATTTATCTTGTTTTGAATACTACATATTTTACATTATTTAGTACTAATATAGTCAAAAGTGAATTATGTCTTAATTTCGCATAGAACAACCAATAGCTTTCCTAGTTTTTGCTCAATTTTTTCTCATTAGGTAAAGTAGAGAAATTGCGCGATATGGAGTATCTAATTCATCTATAACCGAGTATAAAAAAAACAGCTATTAGAGAATGGATTGGTTATTGGGGTCTGCGCAGAAGTAGATAACTCCAAAAAACTTATAATTAATTTTAATAATAAATAATAATATTAATAATTTACAAATTATAAGACTGACTAATGCACTTCGCACACTCCATCTAACATTTAAAAATACAGACTGATTGTGAAACTTTTCACAATTATTCAAGTGAAGATAACTTAAGTGTCAATATCAAGTATGCTTGTTTTTTTCTTATTGTATTCTCCAGTATATATTTTAATGTACTCGTATTATCAGAACAAGAAATATTATTGTTAAAAAAAAAAAACAGGATATTAATGCACGGCAATACTACATCTATAATATGGAATACATTTATATGATTGAGATAACTTATTCATTTTACTAAATATCATATTTCGGCTCAGGTAGAATTAAGTGTTGAGAATCTTAGAGAAAAATGGTCTCAGTGAAAGAATCTCGGTGAGCCATTATTCAAAGAAAGAGTTAGGATGAATAGCCGAGTAGGGCCGGGGAAGTTTTTGTTATAATAGGGCGATTTAATTTAATTGTTAGATTTAAGGAAAGAGATGGGTCGAGATTGGGCAAATATAAATTCATTTCAGATAATTACTTAAATACTTATGGTTGAGAGGATCCGATTTATTCTTTGCTCGGAACAGGACTTTCGCGTCGTAAAGTTATAAAATATGTAGAGTAAAAGAACAAAAGTAGGCGAAAGAGGAGTGAAATGACAAGTTATGCTCTTACAAAGTGTCAAGTTAATTTAAATGCATTAGTCGCTTCTATAAGCTCTGTAAGGCCGAGAGCACACTGAGACACTCGCAGTGCTCGCACAGTATAATACGTGTGGTAGGTAGGAAACTGCGCTGCCCTGCTCGGCGTCCCAATATGCGTGTTTCCTATCTTAGACTAGGCGCACATTGAGACACTCGCGACGCATAGCAGTGCAGAGCAGTTTTTGTGGAAAGTGAATTAGATAGGAACCGCAGAGCAGGGCAGCGCAGTTTCCTATCTACCAAATGTATTACAAAAACTGCTCTGTTTTGCGACTGTCTCAATGTGCGCTCGGCCTAATTCACGTTTCACGAAAACTGCTCTGCTCTGCTCTGTGTCGCGAGTGTCTCAATGTGCGCCTAGCCTTAGGTAAGGCGCACATTGAACTGTGTCACGCAGGCGACGCAGACCAGGCGACACGAAAAAAATCTGCGTCGCACAGTTCACCGCGCACATTGGAGAGCAGTTTCTAATCCCAGTTAAATTGCAAATTAACTTAATACAATATTAATCCCACGCAACAACTCAAGAAAGCAATAGTAATAATTTAACTGATTAATACAATAACACAATAAATAATAACCGTAACAGTTCATTATTATGGTTGTATGACTAGGTGATAAAGGTGAGTTAACAATAATACTAAATGGATGCAAATACTGTGACTAAGACTGTGCTTCACGAAAAAGTTCTCAATGAATATTAAAAGCAATAAGAAATTAAACAGCTTTAATAAACGGTTATAAGGAGTACAAATATAATTAATTTAAAACATTTCTTTTAAGGGCATTCCTCGACATTTATATTTATATAATTATATAATCAAAGCTGTTCGCCCTGTGTATATTAACCTCTCAAAAGCATAACAACACTTATTTCAACGGTGGCTCAAAATATTTCGAATATATATATATATATATATATATATATTTCGAAAAATATTTAAAAATCTCAAAGTTTCTCTGTTAATTGCTAAATCATGCAGTATAAATATACTATATCCTTAATAAACTATATACTATATCCTAAATAAACTATATCCTTAGGGGGAGGGATCTTTTTTAGCTCTTACTTGATAGATAGATATCACTTGAGTGTAAAAGCTAGCGACGAATAATCCGGCATAAAACGTGTTAGTGCCAGAGTTCCATAGGGCAGTGTGCATGGTCCCTTGCTTTCAATGTTTATACAGCAGACTTACGAGAACACGATCAAGCTTTACTGGCTACATTTGTGACGAAATTTTTCTCCTCTCATCCCACAAAAACCCAAACTAAGCGAGCTTAATTCTACAAAAAGCATCTTGACAATATTTCACCTGAAGGTAAAAGATTTAGAGAAAAAATAAATGAAATTAAGAGTGTATTCATAGTCTTCACTATCGACCACGGTCTTTTCCCTCAGGTTGTACGATAATTGGGACTTCACCTGGACAATATGCTGACATGGAAAACCACATCAGACAAGAAAGCAACTAACAAACGATATTATGGACTGTTATGATGATTACTTTAGTCTAATTTATCCTTTGTCAACAGACTTGAAAGATAGAACTATGAGGCAAGCCCTCAAATATCCCAGGAATCATATCCTTTCAATCAGAAGTACTGATAAAGATAGTAGATGCACCATACTAAGTAATGGGCCTAATGGCTTACTACACAAGGGCCTCAGTATCTCAGTAGTCATCGATACAGTCACGAAATACTACAAAAACCGTCAACAAATACTAGCTTTGACATGGAACCATTAAATCCACCATAGATCCACACCAAGAGACCATCCGTAGCAGAGAGACAATAATAATTCAACCCGACTTGATCTTGTATTTGCTAAATTGCTAAATTATGCAGATGGCAAATCAAAAACATGTGAGAAGGAACATGTTATGTCAGATAGTATATGAAATGCTTTAACAGTAAATACTAAAATGTGTTAAACGATGGAACAGTTTTAACAACAAGAAAACAACAATTTACTCTAAGCAGTTCTTTTACTTAAAATATTAGTATCCGCTTTTTAAAGGACTAAAAAAAATTCTACTTTTAAATACTAAGCCCCCGGTGAGTGGGGGTTTTTACCAATTGATGATATAATGTCTCTTGGAGGATCTACGGCCCAATCCACGATCGAGAGAGACGGTCGTTAAGAGCGCCCTATATTTCAGAATTAAGCCAGTGGTTTCAAGATACTGAGGGGGGGGGGGAGGGGATGGGTTAGAGAGGGCTGGTGGAAAAGGAAATGGGCCAGTTCCCCTCACCCTGCTCCAAAACGCTCCAACGATAAATAAAAGTCGATCCAGTTGTGCCTCCCCAGTCAACTGTGGATAACGGATTATAAAAAGGACAGGCTTGAGACGAATTATAACTTTTATCAGGCTTATGAGTAGGACCCGGATTTGAAGGATTTCTCCTTTTTTGTGTGCGTTCAAGAAAAACCAGAAATCCCTATAGATTTCTCAAATAGATTTATTCTGGGATTTTAAACAAAAATAGATCTATTCTGGAGTCTTGCTTAAGGATTGTAGAAAGTTGATTAAGTTAGAAATTATCATTAATAATTTAGATGTATTGAGTATATATATATATATATATATCCATTTCTTTATAAATTTTCAAAACATAAGTGAAATCCTTCCGATATTTGAGAAATGGCTTGGAATTTTTTTTAAGTAATTTTCAAGAAAACATAAGAACTATGTTTTGATTCAACAATGACTGGATTGATAGGAACTCTACATGCATTTCCGCTTACCTTCGACCATTAAGCCGGTTTTCTTTTATTGTTAGTCAAGAGTTCTCTTTAGTGGAAATAATGCCAAAAATGTATTCATTAGGATTCATTGTATTTGGTATTCCTCCCAAAATTTATTGTTGAGACGTGGATAGGAGATGATGGAGAGATAAAAAGATTTTGATAGTACATGCAGAAAATAAAACTTGTGGTTCCTTATAATTCATTATACAATTTTTAATGAAACGGTAAGGATAATTTTATTGTTTGATTTTAATTAAGTTTATTGTCCGTTCTTTCCTCTCACAGCTTTATAATTTAAATTTAATCATGGGATGGGGAAGTAACATTTAACACATTAATACAACTTTTGACATAGCTAAGAGCGAATTGCAGTATTAAAATTACATAGGCAGTTATTTACGTTTCTCTAGGGGACACCTATACATATTTAAAAGGTTTTATCTTTCTACAATTTTTTAATTGTAATTTTTTTAATTATATTATTATTAGTATAATAATTATTTTAACACAAAAATTTAATTATCTTTAAAAATTTTGATTACAACAAAACTTTGGGGTTTTACCTACATTGTTTGCCACATTTTTTGGATTGAGTATATGAAAAAATTTACACCCAGCGAACAGACTTCTTTATTTATATTCTGTTTATAAATCTTATAACATTCTAAAATAAAATAACAAGAAATTCTTCATTTTAAATCTCCATTAGCATAAACTGTATTTTTTGTATCCATTTTTTATAAATTACTCGTTTTACGAGTTGTAAATTGTAAATGAACAAGACGTAAATTATTGTTAATTTTTTATTTATTCTTTAATATCATATTATTCTTCAACGAGAAAGGCATACGAATAAATTTTTATTTTTGAAATTGCAAACGATTCGGATTTAATGTTTTAAACTTCACCTCTATATAATTAAAATTTAAAAATAGACAATTTATTTGTTTGATCATTGAATAAAATATAGCAGCCTTGTTTTTGTCCCTCTTGATATTCATTTTTAATTAATTTTCCTCATGGCGTTCTGAGAATTCCTTGATTACAAGAGGAAATTAGCACTTTTCCTTAACAGCGCCCAGAACCGGTATCTCCTTAAGAAGGATTTTCTCGGAACTGATGCCATGAAATTTTAATTTTTAGTTGGCCAATGTTTAAAATAGAATCAATGTATTCTTATATTATTATTAAATAAAATCGTTATACCCTATAGCCTTTTTTTTTTTTTTTTTTTAAAGTTTATCCAAAAGAAGAGGGGCCAAGGGGGTGGGTTGTACTAAAAAGAAACTAAATGAAGAGGCATATAAACGAGCATTACATCTAAAATATTTTAAAAGTCATTGCTTGTTGAATAAAGGAAAGCAGCAGAGATCTATCCCGCTCAGTGATAAATTCGGGAATGAAAAATTGACAAAGCCATGTGACTGTTTTAGCGAGGACACAAGTACGGATATTGAGGTGTCTGCATCTCCGAAGATATACAGTCTTAGACCTTGCAATTTACCATGATTGACGATGAGAGGAAGTGTTTAAGTTTGTACGCAGAGAATACCCTGCAGGAAGTGTTGGGGGGCAAACATTTTTGAGCAACACGAGCACTGAGCTACTGTCTATATTGTGTGGCACCAACTTAACAGCCACTTGGCATTAATTCAGTATTGTGGAGTTATTTTGTTGTTTACATAGTTTTTCTATGGTGAAAAATTGGTCTCAGCTAGTTTTAGAGAAAGATAAAGCGAGGGTGCAAAGGTACCATGGCAGAAACAAAGCAATATTTTTGAAAACAATAGAGCCAGGAACTAGCTAAAATTTCACTAAAATGTCTGCAGAAAACTTTTGGCTCTTCTTAAATGGATTTAAGAATGCTATTAAGAAACATGATAAAACAAGCATCTGATGAAATTACAACTAGCCTACTAAGATTTAATTAGTAACTTAATTACATTTACTCGCCAAAAGGATTTTGTTTAGATAGCGTTAAATAAATAATAATTCTGCGTTTAAAAACATTTTAAAAAACTGTGTATTAAATGAGCTTGCAAAAATTTATTAGAAATACATAGCCAGAATAATTAAATAATAGATATTTAAAGTATTAAATGTCAGTCACCTATTAGAGTATATTATTCTAGCTATACGATAGGTTAAATGATGGTCAGGATTTTCAGTTTACAATGATTTTATTATGGTAAGCCAACGTTTCGATCCAACTTGTGGATCTTCATCAGAGCTACTGAGTCCAGGTGGATACTAAGACTGAGTCTTATACCACCAGTGAGTCCAGTGAGTCTTAGTATCCACCTGGACTCAGTAGCCCTGATGAAGATCCACAAGTTGGATCGAAACGTTGGCTTACCATAATAAAATCATTGTAAACTGAAAATCCTGACCATCATTTAACCTATCGTAATTGAAGAACAGTTGACCATCTCTCATCTCTACTAGATTCTAGCTATATGTAAATATATTTGTTAGAAACATAAATGACTAAGAAATTTACGTTGCGAAAACCCCCTCATGAGATGTCTTTCTTTTTTCTCCTCAATATATGTATTAAGAGTATAAGCGATATCAGGGAAAATCATTTATTGATATAAACCATTTAATATAATCAATAAAGTCTATTCCTCGTAATATGATAAATATCATGTTATGTATGATATATGTTATAGATAAGTTACATATGTTGTACATACATTCTATATATGCATGCAATAAATATATATCCATAATTTAAAATTTAGTGCCCATCTTGAAGATTTCAGTATATAGAGCAATAAGGTTAGTATAATTATTTAACGCTATGGTTACTTTACGAGACCTCTTAAATCGCTTTACTTATCTGGATACCACCCTTCTCTTAAATTATTGATACTAGGTATTATTGGATATGAAGTATCGATTTTTACCAATATAGATGCCTTAAGAAAAAGTGAGATAATTAGCCAGGTAGTATGGAAATGAAAAAGGAACAAAACAATATTAAAATTATTTAGCAGAAGCTTATTCATCTTATAAAAGGAAATGTTCCTCAGTATAGTAAAATTAACTTTAAAAGCTCAGTCTACAGCTCACGGTCACAGAGAGCTACGTTTGGTGAAACGATAAGTTTTTCTTTATTTTTTCTTTCATTTATTTTATAGCTATAAATTAATTTTATTTTTATCAAGGTGATTTTATTATTTATTTTAATCTTTTTTTTCTTTTTTTCAAACAGAAGTTATTCTTTTATTTTCTACTTTAAACAATCAATAAAGATTTTTTTTTTGTTATTATTAATTACTTACTATATTAATTACTAATATTAAGTTTATTCGAATTATCTATGTTTAATTTGTACTACAAAAAGTGTATGTACATACTATATTTTAGTAAAATATGGACGAACTTTCTGAATCATCAGAACCGTCTAGTCCCTTAAATAAAAAAAGAAAATGGGCCCGGAATAAAATTAAATTTCCACCCGACAAAAGTTCGTTTCAAGAAACTGAAAATATTTCTCCCACCTATCTGGTCATGAAAAGGCTTGACCAGGATGATTTTAAAAAAACTTCTCCTTTCTTTATTCACAAGGCCATCACAGGTTTGGTGGGAAATGTCAAAAACGTTAAAAAATTAAGAGACGGAACGTTATTAATACAAACTGTAAACGGTCAACAATCTAACAGACTGTTATCGTGCAAAGAATTTGGAGGTCAATATCCAATACAGGTATTAGCCCACAATACGCTCAACTACTCCAAAGGAATAATCCGTTATTATGATTTTCAATACATGGAAATAGAAGAAATTAAAAAAGAAATGTCTTCTGTAATTAAAGATATAATTAGAATAAAGAAAAAAATTAATGGTAACGAAATTTTAACTCATAATTACATCGTTACTTTTCCTACGCCAAAATCACCGGAAACAATTAAAATCGGTTACGAAACTATTAGGGTACAACCATACATACCAAATCCTTTACGCTGTTTTAAATGTTTAGGCTTCTCCCACCCGACTACCCACTGCAAAAAAGAGCCGGTGTGTGTACAGTGCGGTCAGGCCAAACACGGAGAAAATATTAGGTGTGATCTCCCAGCCAGGTGCATCAACTGTAACGGCCCTCATCATGCCCTAGACAGATCCTGTCCCATTTTCAAATTACAAAAAGAGATTAAAACGATACAAGTTAATAATAAAGTCTCTCTGGGCGAGGCAAAAAAAAATATATAAAGAAAAATACCCTACCAATTTCACAAAAACTTTTGCGGAAATAACTAAAAACAAAAATAACGAAACAAAAAAAGATGTTGCCATTCAGGCGAATATTTTTTACTATTTTTCAGAAAACACACAAAAAAAAGAGGTAACCAAATCTAGCATAGCTACAGAAAAACTGAGTTTATTAAATGAAAACTCTCGATCGGGCTCGCGCTCGGTCACCTTCGGGCCCAGCCGCCAGCGCTCGGCCATCTTCGGGCCCTGCAGCCGGCGCTCCCGTCCTCTCACTTCCTCCTTCCCTCCCTCCCCCTCCTCCCGCCAACGCTTCCTTCCCTTTACATCCGGAAGCGGCGGCTTCCTCAAACCCTTCTACTTCTGCTGACCCTCCTCCTCCTGTTGAAATGAGGGATAATAAGGAAATAGATGACGAAGGATTTGAAATCCAAAAATCTAAAAGAGGCCGACCTCCGAAAAAAGGTAATAAAACAAACTAAAACCATACTAACATATATTTTCCTTGTGTATATTTATCCATATTATTAATTGAATTTACGTAATTTCATCACGTATTATTTCACTCTATTTTAATATATTTGTTTTTTTTTTTCTTCTTTCTAAATCTAACAAAATTAAATAAAAATATCAATAGTCCAATGGAACTGTAATGGCCTAAGAACTCATTTTAACGATTTAAAAATACTTATACGTGATACAGATCCATTTTGCATTGCCCTCCAGGAAACCCATCTAACAACTAAAGATAAAATTAACATTAAAAATTTCGAAATTTACCGGAAAGATAGCCCTAATCCAAATCACAGCCATCACGGAGTCTTAATAGCTATACACGAATCGGTATACTCCGAACCAATTACAATAGCCTCTCATCTTCAAACCGTTGCAGTAAAAGTCCATCGAAATTTCACGTTTTCCATATGTAATATCTATTTGCCTCAAGATCGTAACATAGAAACTCAACACCTTCTGGATATCTATAATCAATTGCCCCACCCTGTTCTTTTCCTCGGAGACCTCAATGGACACCATCTTCTATGGGGCTCGCAGCACACAAATATGCGCGGTAAAATTATAGAAATTTTTTTGGATTACACTAATCTTCTCCTTCTTAACACCGGGGAATCAACTTATCTTAGCGCGACGTATCAGACTTTTTCAGCTCTTGACCTCTCACTATGCAGCCCATCCCTATACAATAACCTATGTTGGTCGGTTCTTCCTGACCTGTATGGTAGCGACCATTTCCCATTGCTCATGAAATTTGCAAACTCCATCACTTCACACACACCACCTAAATGGGTGCTCAATAAAGCCGATTGGCCTCTATTCACCTCTTTGGCCTCACCACCTCCAATTTCTCCCTCCGATATGAACATAGTTGACGGTTGTCAAGCCATCACAGATGCAATAGTAAATGCAGCCAAAGCATCAATTCCGAGGACGTCTGGCCTTCCACGGCGCCCCCTAGTGCCATGGTTCGACGACTCCTGCAAAAAAGCGATTAAAATTCGTCGAAGAGCCTACAGGAAATTTAAAAATTCCATGACTGTGGAAAATATGATTGAATATAAAAAACAGAGGGCTATTTGCAGGAGAATATTCAATCAATGTAAGGCCGATTCATGGAAAAAATTCGTAAGTTCTATAAACTCATCAACCCCATCAACTGAAGTATGGAATAAAGTTCGGAAAATCACAAAACAATCTACATATCCTAGGTATACGATTCAAATCAATGGGCAATTGTCCGATAATCAGGCTCTAATAGCGAACAATTTTGCCGAGTTCTATTATCAAATATACTTATCCGAAAATAATAATCCAAATCCAGAAGAACCCATATTCGATAGTTCAGATACCTCTGAGGGCCTATATTACAATCTCCCTTTTTCTATGTGGGAATTCGAATATGCAATAAATTCAGTTAGAGGGTCAACACCGGGCCCCGATCATATCCATTATGATATGATAAAACACCTCCCGTCTGATACTCAATATTGGCTGCTTGAATATTATAATAGCGTTTGGACCACTGGGTATTTCCCGGATTCCTGGCGCGACTCAATAGTAATACCAATATATAAGAAAGGAAAAGATAAAAGAGACACAAACAGCTATCGCCCCATATTTTTAACAAGCTGTCTAAGCAAAATTATGGAGCGCATGATTAATAAAAGACTGATGTGGATAATAGAGAATAATGACTTATTGCAGTCATTTCAGAGTGGATTCCGCAAAGGACGAAGCACCATAGACCACCTAGCAATATTGGAAGCCGAGGCCCAATATACTTTCATAAATTCCCAACAAATGATCACCATATTCTTTGATATGAACAAGGCCTTCGACAGCGTAAACCATTCATCAATTCTAAAAAAACTGACATCCGTGGGGATCAGAGGACATGTGTTTAACTATATAAGGCAATTTCTCTCCAAACGTCATTTCAGGGTTAGAATAGGCTCTGAACTATCCGAGGAATACGAACAAGTAAGCGGTGTACCACAGGGATGTGTACTGAGTCCGACCCTATTTTGCCTAACAATCAATGAATTGGCACTGACCTTACCGAGATGGGTCAAGCCGCTGTTGTTCGCAGACGACTTAGCTATTCTATGCCGTTCCGAAAACGTTGATATCGTCAAACATAAGTTACAAGAAGCCTCAGACAGAATACATAACTGGTCACTTGCAAACGGCCTTCAATTTTCACCCGAAAAAACCAGATGCCTACATTTCCATCGTAAAAAAAATAGTCCCCCATCTCCTGTCCTTTACTTAGGAAACTCCGCTATACACTATACTGATAGTCACAAATTCTTAGGTTTAACATTTGATCGAAGACTGTCTTGGGAAACACATATAAATACACTGAAAGCTCAGACGACAAAAAGATTGTATATTCTTAAATATCTTACTGGTACCTCCTGGGGCTCAGATAGGACAACACTAATAAAATTATATCACGCATTAGTTTGTTCTAAATTGGACTACGGTAGTTTTGTCTATGGATCTGCCCGT
The DNA here is from genome assembly GCA_911387785.2 of Aelia acuminata. NCBI lineage: Eukaryota > Metazoa > Arthropoda > Insecta > Hemiptera > Pentatomidae > Aelia > Aelia acuminata. The sequence continues at coordinate 147,049,360 of OU426978.1, forward strand.
CTCCGGGCACTTAACAGACTTGACGCCATTCACCATGCCGGGATCCGTATTGCAACAGGAGCATTTCGCACAAGCCCTATTCTTAGTCTGTGTTCAGAATCAGGAATACCCCCTCTTTTATTCAGAAGGCACAAACTGGCTATAAATTATATTTCAAAACTACTGCCACAACCCGAACACCCAACCCATAGATACATATACAGACCAAAATTCTCTACAAAATTCGAAAGAAAACCAAACACAACGCTTCCGTTATCCGAAAGGTTTAAATCAGCTGTATCATTTCTGAAAGAAATACCTGTAGACAAACAAGAAGTTTACACACCTCCATGGACACATAAACCACCTAATACAATATTCCGTTTAAACAGATTTCCAAAAACCAATACCTCTCCCTCTGATTATCAATCCGAATTTTCACTTCTCCTTCTAAACATTCCCGAACCTTTCATAATTTATACTGATGGATCCAAATCTGAACATTCTACAGCATGCTCTTTCGTCACTCACAATTCTACGTACAAAATAAAACTACACAAGTTATCTAGCATATATACAGCAGAACTACATGCAATAGCCTCGGCACTCCACTTCTCCATGTCAATAGAACAAAACAATATTGCAATAGTTACCGACTCATTAAGTTCACTAAAGGGATTAAATAGTATGTACCCCAAACATCCAATTACACTTAAAATACATTCATACCTCCAGATGCTTAAAAATATGGAAAAAAATATCTTCTTTATTTGGGTGCCAAGCCACGTGGGGATTAAAGGAAATGAACTCGCGGACATAGCGGCGAAACAAGCACTTAACCTCCCAGGACGAGGCGCGGCCATTCTAACCCCCCAAGAAACGAGGTTTCCCCTAAAACATAATATATTAGAAAGGTGGCAAGCCATGTGGAACGAAAGCCCACCGAGCAAATTGAAAGACATTAAAAAATCAGTAAGACCGTGGAACACCTCGAATCGGCCAAATCGTAGGGAGGAAGTCATCATAGCGAGGCTAAGAATAGGGCACACCAACTTAACTCATTTACACATTATACTGAAACAGCCACCCCCAAGGTGCCAGAATTGCGATGAGGTTCTGACGGTCAAACATATCTTTGAAGAGTGCTGGTTTTACACCTCTAGATAAGCCAAATTTGGCCTGGCAGGCAATATATCGGATGCACTTGGTGATGATCAACGTAAAATCACATCAGTTATAGAATTCTTAAGGGAGACGGACCTGTTCAGAAAAATTTAAATCAATTTTCTTTCCCTTTAAATTTGTAAATGCTTGTTTGGTAAGATAGAAAAATATGATTAAAAATATAATAGTATACTATTTAATATTGAACTTTCTTTAATTTATACTATGTTGTTATTTATGATAATGCTGTTTCAAATTATTGAAGGAAACTGGTAATGGGGAAATTAATATTAAAATAAATAAGGTACATAAATAAGACGTGAATCTTAATAATACACAACAAGTAAATAAACAAAGGCATTGATGACTTTATTGTTTTATGCCTATAAACCCCAATAAACAAACAAACAAACAGGAAATGTTCCTCATATTTTTCACAAAATCAGTATTTGAGCACTTACAATCTGTTATGCTTACCCAACTCAATTGTATTGAAGCGTACTCTTGCTTAGTACAGGAGCCAGATGCAAAAAATCTCACCCATAGAACATACACCTACAAATTTCAGCATAGTTAGAAACAACAGATGTGCGAAATCGACCGTCTGGCAGCGATAAAATTCTTACTAAAGCCTTAAAAATTAATTTGAATAATTAATTTTTTCGTAAAATGAAAAATTTGCGTTGATGAAGTGTGGTACGAGGCCAGTAAGGCCCTAACAAAACACTGAGGACTTAGGCTTATTAAAAAATTGCACTGCATATCAAGAAGCGGATAAAGAAATGAAATTAGAAGAAAGTCAACATAAATATTCGCCATCAATCGTAATCAACACAAATGTGTAAAAAGTGAGGGGTCCAAATATCAAAACCGCAGCCTGCATTGCACGCTTTTTCTTCTTAAGATATCCAGGACCTCTTTGCTTATAATCCTATTAACCCAAAAGAAAATCAAGAACATGATGGCCAAATCGGTAATATGGAGATGAAATATTCGAATATTTATTTTGACATTCATTTCTTTGTGATTTCGTTTCATTTCAATCCGTATGTTAAGGGTAGTAAAATTTTTTAATTGTAATTTTAATTTTGTTTATATTTTGATGATCAATGAAAATCGTTTCTTATGTACTTAATAGATTTAGTTTTTATTTTCTTAGCAATTCCTTAAAATTTACTGGTTTAGTTTTTTTCTGTTCTGTTAAATTGAAACGGGAGAAATTGTGAAATGCAGGCTTAAGAACTTTGGACCCCTTCACACATTTTGACTTTCTTCTAATTTCGTTTCTTTATCCGTATGTGATATGCAGTGCAATTTTTAAATATACCTAAGTCCTCAGTGTTTGTTGGGGCAACAAATTCCTGCCCTGTAAAATTGCAACCAGAGAAAGCGCAAAATGCAGGCTGTGCTTTAGAAATTTGATCCACCACACTTTCCTCAAAATGCATTTATGCTGATTATGATAGATGGCGAATATTCAATTTGACTTTCTTTTAATTTCATTTCTATATCCATTTTGTTATATATTATATTTTCTTTTATGTTGTATCGAATTTTTTAATAAGTGTATATTTTGGTGTTAAATTAAACTCGTTTCTTATATACATAATATATACGGTTTTTATTTCCCTACAACGATTATTGCTTTATTTCGGTTCTTGGTATTTTATAATAAGGTTTGCATAATAATAAGGTGAGAAATTCCGGTTTTTCATATTTCATAATAAAAAAGTTTGTTTTTGTTTTTTTAATATGTTTAGTACAAAATTTCTTTTTATGGCACAATGAAATTTTTTACATTAAATCTACTCAAAGAAATACTTATAATTAAACACTTTAAACATAAAATCTACAAAAATATGGCAAATCAATAAAAATGAACTCTTAAAAGGTGACGTAATTACTACAAAGAATTTGCTTACAACATCATATTTATATATTCACATTGACTAATCAATGATCATACAGGAAGTTTTTTTGGGGCAAAAAAAATACATCGACTGGACAATAACTCCTCGTCGTCCCAAGAAATAATGCTTGGTAGTATGCATTTCCTGCTTGTAAACTCCGATATAAATAATTAGCATCGATAGTAATAATTATTTTTGCTAAATATGAATGTTAGGGCCCCAAAAATTATTTCTAATAACATTTAGAAATGCTCATAAATAAAATTAAATGGAAAAACAACGCTAATGTTCACCCGGATCGGAACGGTTTTTTGACTAAGAACGCGTCTGGCGGGTATTAGTAAGAATTTTTAACCTGCCAGACGACCGAATTTCGTGTTTAGGAACCTTTTTGAATCAGTTGGCACAAGAATGAATCGTATGTTTTATGGGTGAGTTTTTGTGATTCTCGCGCACCGCTCGCGCGCGTCTGGCAGGCACTAGTAAGAGTTTTTTCGCTGCCAGACGATTTTTCCCTTTCGATAGAAATAAAAACCTAACGATTAAGCCATATTCCAGCCGTATGTTTTATGGGTGAATTTTTGTAATTATTCAAATTAATTTTTAATGCATTAGTAAGAATTTTATCGCTGCCAGACGGTCGATTTCGCACTTAACCCTGTTGTTTCTAACTATGCTGAAATTTGTAGGTGTATGTTCTATGGGTGAGATTTTTTGCATCTGGCTCCTGTACTACTAACAGTCTCATATTTTCCAAGAATACTATCAATGCTAAAAATGTGGGGGAGAATTAGACCTTTCGGAACCATTAAGAAAAATTCTAGAGGACGTTGTAGAACGAGTCTCCTAAAATTTTTACAATAGATTATATATTATACAAAAAAATAAAAAACAAAAAACAAAAAACAAATGTCCCTTTTTAGCAGTGGCGGTATTAGAAGTCTTATAGGGTAGTTATGAGTTCACCGTATTGCGCCGAAAGCATCAAAACAAACTAATGATGGAATCTCCTAATTCCTTTTCGTTTAATCCTTGTATAATCAGGTCTGCACAGAGGCTTTTAGTTGCGATAGTTGAAAGGAGTTATCTGATCTGGGGAATCAGCCTTTAATTAGATGTAAGATGAGAGCTTTCATTATCAACGGCGCTTTCAGAGACGACAGGAAGCCTACGAGGTATTTTGCCCTCTAAGTGGAAGCTTAATTGTTCTCAATCTTCAAACATCCTACTTCAGTTCCCTGTTCCGGATTAAACAAATCAGAACACCGATAACTATCTGAGTAAGTTGTGCAGTTATGTCTGAATGGTTATTAATTGGAATTGCCGAAAAATAAAGGATTGGATAGGAAAAGAGTGCCGCGTTCCATTAATTAGCCAGTTGGCAAACAATGTAATAATATTTTTAACTAATGTTAATTTATTAATGATATTAATAAAATATCATTTATTAATGTCAGTACGGATAAAAGTAAACCATATAAGAACGTTTCGACAGTAGAATTTTTTACTTATTTCACATTAATATGATAAACAAATCACTACCTATCACCTCATTACCTTACCATTGAAGACCCAAGTTTCTATCGACTTTACGTCAAAAAAAATTATTTAATTCACATCTAATCAATCTGTAGAAAGCGTACGTGATCAGTAGTTATCACGTTTACGTGATCACAATAAAACCGAACACATTGAAAGTAATTAAAAAAGAGCCATAGAAGAATAATTTTCTGGGATGAAACAGCCTAAAACGCAGTTAAAAATGATGAATGCTCATGATGTTCAGTTTGAGAAACTATTCAACTGGCAAGGGTTGGTTATGGACGTAGAATCAAAGATTTTGTTTGTGATCTTGGTAGAAGAATATATGACGCCTGTCCAAGGTTTCGTTTCAATCCATCCTAGTAGCCAAGAAAAATGAATATATAATAATTTTCTCCGTAAATGGAAGACTTTATTCCCCTTTAATGTGCCGGTTTCTTCAAATCGTTTAATTATTGAACACATTAAACAAAAAAGAGTCACATTAAGACGCCGACCTGAGTTCATACTCAATTATATAATTACAAATCATGAGATTGTACATTCTTTTTTTCCTTTAAGATTCTTTATCGAGCGAGTGGGAGTTAAAAAAAAAATAGACAATTCATTTGGAAGTGGAACAATTTGTATTCAGAAAATATCTCCTTTCGTGGTTAAATCTGATGAACGGTGCCAAACCTTTTTATAACGGGTTACCCATACTTGAAGTGTGTCTCAACATTATCCGTCACTTCCAAACTTATTTATTACTTATATTTATTTATTTATTACCTATCCAAACTTATAATTATTTCCCTATAGCACTTATTTCTACAAAGGAAAATTTTTGTTATGGAAAAGGCTGTAGTATTCATTGTTTTACATGAGAGTTGACTCGTCCATTTTCGTGTATGTAATTTTACCCACGTTTGCGAAGGAACAGTACTAAATTCTCGGGAAGAATCTGATTACAATATTTCCGAGCCGTTGTCAATCTGATATTTTTACCTTTTACTTTCTAACAAACCGTATCAGAGAAATCCAGCGACACAGACGACGAAAAAGGATACACAAAAATACTCTGAACTGTAATGTTTCCAATATAGATGAAACTTTATCAACTGTTATAACATTCGTAGGAGTTTCTCAGAACGAATAAAGCTCCTGTCTCTTGAAAGAAAACGATGTGGGAAGGATTTACTTAGAAAAAACAAGTTGCTTAGCTCGATTGGATTGTGTTTAATTTTTAATAATAGATTAACTAGCTACTCTTAGTGACCGGTGTTGAAATAAAGTTTTAAGCAATACGAAGCACAAACTTTTTTCAATTAATTTTAATTTATAACTATTTATTTATTGTTACTTTATTTATTTTATTTAGTATAGAAGAATTTGTATCCGTATAAATATAAAGCTATATTTCACTTAATCCTATCTTTGACCATTTGAAATTTGGCCATGTTAGTTGAAAATTTGATGGAAACTGTTTATTTTTCACCAGTAATATAACATGGCCGTACTCCCTACCTCTACCTCTTTTAATTGATACTACTTATAATACACATACAATAATTGGAGATGGTATACGAACCATTAGCGTTTGAATAATTAGGTTCGAGTAACAATGTAAAGATATGTTGTGAGTGAATTTTTCTTTTTTTTTTAACTTCATTCTTTTATTTTCACCTGTCGCAAGAAAGCTATAATCAGCAAATGAGAAGTGCTCAGCAGCACATCATCCAAATTTTGTTTCAGGAGAGGGGTCTCTCATCCTTTTCCTTTTCAGTTGCCTCATACAAGACATGGCAGTTGTGGCCTTTTCATTAATCATTCATTTGTCCATGCAATTTGATCTGAAAGCCAGAATAGAGAGTTCTTATTTGTTGGTCGATAGATGATAATTTTATGTTGGTATCTATTGTTTTTTTAATAACATACAAAAATGCGTTATAATATAATATAAACAGTTCCGACTCTGTTGTCGGCAGGGATAGTTAATATTCTTTTAATTGTTTTTATTCCTGAAAAAGTATTGATTCAACTGAATTTTATGCATTAACTCTTACAAATCGTCAGATGTTTTTCTCATAAGTAAACATTTTGAGTAGTTCCCTTCTATAGAAAGGAAGAGAGGATTCAAATTATAAAAATGAATTTGTGAGTCAGAAAGGTTTTATTTTATTTTTTAATCCCTGAAACGATTACAAGATAGGAGAATATATATAAGAATTAGATTTTCGTTTGTATGAAACTGTACAGAATTCGCATCCAGAGGAAATTGCTACAGGATTCTATTAAACTTGAAAGGGTTGTATAAGAGACTTTTAAATCGAGTAAAAACATTATTAGATTCTGACAGCCACAGGAGACCTTATGACTCGCAATAAATATGTATACATTAAATAGCAAGGTAATATAGCAAACATATACAAGCCGAGGACGCAGTTAGCGGAGCAATTCGGGTCAGGCTGGGAGGCTCGGAGCTACCCTGGGGCTAAGTTAATACCCCATTCCATGCAACCTGTCCTCTACAAAATTTATTATTTCTGCATACGAGATCTGCATTAAAGCTAATGGTGCCTACTGATAACTGCGCGTGTTTTACAAGAGTGCATTATTGGTCCCAGGTATATGCTTATGTTTAGTAATTATTAATAACAATATGTTGATTTACTTCACCTTACTTTTATTAATTTTTTATAAATTGTTATTTATATTTTTACTTCAAAAAAGTATCATGTGAATGAGCCCTATTGTTATTAGTGAAAATATAAATAAATTATCACTGATAACTGCTTGCGTTAAGATAAACAGAATAAATGGCAAAAATAATTAATAGAAGGAAATAATACATCCGTTAAATTAGAGCCAGAAATAAATAATGTGCCTTTATCTCTTAAAATATTATACGGGAGATGACCTGAAATTTAGCACAGTCAGATGGAGTTTCTGCGGAAAAACACAATTTTGCTAAAAGGGAATGAAATAGATTCCTTTAAATCAAGTGGAAGGACGTAGCGAAATTTGTAACTAACTTACTTCTGCTAGGAACACGAATTCTCTTTCGCTTAGAACTGGCTTGTGACTGTCTCTGCTCGTACAGTTGGAATTCATTTCCTGAAAAACTCTAATGGAGTTTAAGCAGGGATCCGTCAGAATTAATTTTATGAACTCTTTTTTATTTATTTTTTTTTTTCATATGGGTTAGTATTCGATAAAAGAGGATAAAATCGAGTAGTTTCGGGAATCGCTTATTGACTTAATTTCACAAATAAAGAATCAAGTTGAAAGAAAACAAACAAGAATTCCTGGCATAAGTCATAGGTCACATGGAGAGCTTAAGGGCTTAGAGCACACCAATGGTAATTCAGAGACCCGGGTACGATTCCCAGCCGTGGCCAATATTTTCTCTTCATATAAAATTATATAAAATCGAAAATTCTGATTAAATGTATATTCATCTTATCTTGTGAATAAGGCGGAGTTAATGAAAGGCTAAAACTATAGGTCATTAATATAAATATATTGTAACGCTTCTGTGGGTTAAAGAATATTTATTAAACAAAAATATACAATTATCAATGCTTAAGGTTACAAAAATGATAACTTTATAGCACACAAATCATATGACTTGAGTTACACAGACTTAGACTAACTGGCCCAGTCACTCTCTCCTTATTCATAGTAGTAAAACGAACCTTCTGGAAGGTTCGGGATCCTCCTGGGAGGTTCCGGTCTCCGTCGAAAAGATCTAGGCCCGTCCACGTGCTCCAAAGGTTTGTTCCGACCAATAGTCGTTCCAACAAAAGGCTTGGGATTTTAAACCATATGTTTTTATTTGATTATCGATTTAACCTTATAATATAAAATCACGGATGCAATTAATTATATGAAAAATAAAGTACTCCAAACCAATTGATTAAGCAATCCCTTATTTTTAAATATCTCTTTCGAAAATTCTGAATAAATATATATTCATCTTATCTTGTACAAGGCGGAGTTAATAAAAAACAAATGCTAAAACCATAGGTCATTTATTTAAGTATATAAAAAAACGGATGCAATGAGTTATATTAAAAATAAAATACTTAAACCAATTGATTAAGCAATCCCTTATTTTTAAATCCCTTGTTCGAAAATTCTGAATAAATATATATAAAACCATAGGTCATTAATATAAATATATAAAAACACGGATGCAATTAACTATATGAAAAAAAAAATAATAAAACAAATTGATTAAGCAATCCATTATTTTTCACATCACCCACTAATTAATTATCTTATTTACCCACTTCGTTCTCGAAAAAACATATGAGCAACCAGCTTACCCTGCCATTGTTGAAAAACTCGTATTAATAGGAAAACAGTAAGGTATGTACATGGGATATACTTTATATTTTTATTTAATTTCTAGTGAGTTCTGTTTACCAATTCATGGTTCACACGATTACATTTTTTTATTTCCATTATATTATTGTATGAAAATACAATGACAAAATTATCGGTCTTATAAAAACTTATAATTATCATTCAATTTTAAACGTTTAAAGAGTGATGGAAAAATAAAACAAGAATACAAGTATATTATCACAAATCTGTTTAGTTATTTAACAAGTTGCCAAGAAAGTGACTTTTAATCAGCCTTTAAAAGTTTTCTATCAACACAAAATTACAAAATTAATTGCACCCGTGGAGAAAAAATTAAAACAAAAGCTCTTTAATTTAAATGACGGTAAAATTAAGTCAACTCCCTAATATGATTAGGCCAAGTTCTTCTATAATCAAGAACTCATTGACGCTTGAAAACGAACTAAGGGGTGAAATGAGTTGCCGAAAACTCATAAGTAATTTCAATTACATCAATAACCAAGGCTCAAAGGAACTCCAATCAATATTAATAATTTGCTCGAATGATTTTATTTTAAAGTTCAATCATACTCTTTGATCAATTTCATTATTGAATACGTTTTGGGTGGGAAAACATAAAAACTCCTTTTTCTCATTGTTACGTAATCACCTTGATGTTACATAATAACAAATATTCATGTAATTTTCTTTACGAATGTTTTCGCCGCACATTTTCATGATAGTATTGTTTATGTTGGCCATAATTGTTGTTCCTATTTCTAATCTTGTCTCAAGGACCGCTCTACGCAATGGCGGTGTTAGATTAGTGCATGTAGTTTAAATTTAAAAATAAATCAATGTTAAACATAAAATTAGATATTATTTCGTCACCAACACGATTAAGTAATTATTAAATAAATATTTTTATAAAGTAATTTCGTTAATAAATATTTTTCAACCCACAGAAGAGTTACAATATACTTTTAAAAATTATGAAAGTATAATAGTAAGGATAATAACAATAATATTGTATAATTAGATATTTAAACAAGTTTAGATTGGTTGATGTTATCACTAAAAAAAGTATATTAGAGAAAAAATGTAAGTAGGAAAATATATATTTATAAATGAAATGATTGGAATGCTACGATTGAAACGATAAAATAATGACAGGATGATATCAGCTCTGAGATTTATTTTTAAAACCACAAACACTGGAATAAATTTAATTATGCTGAAGAGGATATATTTCAAAGTAATACTTTGCTTCTTCTGCACGAAAAAAATTATCATGTTGATTATATTAACGTATTTTCCGGCTTTTTCTTTTTTCTAAGGAAGTTTTGACATAAATATATTTATTTAATAATCACCTAAACAGTAATTTTCTATGTTGTTCCTTTAATGTACCTGTTATAAATTTTATTCCGAATTATTATTGTTTATATATATGAACAACTAGCTGCGAAACTTTGTGTTTCATAAATTTATCTACATTTACAACATACTTCAACCTTGGCGATATGGGATGTTGGTCGACTAGTTTTTACCGGAACTAAAAAATTATTATTACTTTTATCATATCATTCTTTAAGTATGGTACATTTTAACAGTCATGCAATTTGTATTTAAAACTCGTAAGGAATCGCAATCGGAATAAAAAATATGAAGACTAAAATTTCTAATCTTAATATGGTTTTTGTTTTATTTTTTATATAATTTTTCAAGATATGCCTACTTATTTAAAAAAAAAATTTTTTGGAAGAAAAGTAGGCTCTCTTACTTCACCAATGACTATAATAATAGAGCCTTTAGCAGTAAACTTACGACATCCATGAAAACATAATATCTTGTACCGTGAAACAAACTGAACACAAAACATATGATATGAAATAGTTGGTGTTGGAATAAACTGTTCCATTACATATTTGTGACTGTTCTAGTACATGTTTGTAACTGTTCGAGTACCTCCTACGCTTGTCGAGAACATTCTGCTTCGGCTGGTGTAGACTAAATATAAGGAGCGATAGTCCGGAGAGTTAGCCTTGCTCTGAAGATCGATCATATGGTTACGTTTGTGTTCAAGTATTGTTTCAATTCAAGTTGATAATTGTTTAACCTCATTAATTATTTGAGCTTATATTGTTTCCGTGGCATTGTAAATTGTTATCTTTACAATTAATTATGCATTCGTTTAGTTAAGCATTTAATACAAATTTTTTCAACCCACAATTGTGTTACAGTATACGGTGAAATAGCAGTTTATAGTGATGGATAAAATGGGCCGACCTGCCCGGGTTACCCCTGCTAATAGTTATAACACCGATGGCCGACAAGTTAAATCGACCCAGTTAGAGGAAACCACTACCCATGAAGAGGACTAATAGCAAGTTGTAACATTAGCTCAGTGCACAATAGACATTATAGTGGGGACAATTATTAAAAGACCGTGAATAAGACCCTTTGTTGGGGCTCCTTTGTTGCGATGGAAGAATCGCCTAGGTGTCCCTTTGTATGGCAGTGGCTTGCGATGCAAATCCTCACTGGCTCCCGGCCAACTCGCTTCCTTACAAGACGAATTTGTTTTCCATTCTCTACTTCTTTTTTTTCTCGCGAGTTCTTAGGAAGACGGATAGTAGTTGATACATTTAACTTGGTGGAGAATATCATATCAATAAGTCCCAAATATTCCTCCAAGGCTAAGATAACAGAGTCGTATAAAAATAATGAAATTAAACAGAAAAACATTTATTAATATATGTAGATACTACAATCGAACTGTAATGCAATATATATATGTTTAATATACATTTATACTCTTGGTGAAAGACCATCGGAGAGAGCCCACCAGCAATTCAATAACAATTGATCATGAAAAAAAACTTTTGTTCGTTACGTACGTTAAAACCACTAATTAAAGAAAATGGCATATAAACATACGAGAATGAAAAAGTTTCAGTAGCACATTATTCGTCTATTTGTTTTATGCGTTATTATACTTATTATTTATTTAATTGTCTGTTAAATTTTAATATATTTATCTATGCTTGCATAATTGTATTGATTGGTTTTTTTTTATTGTTATTGTTGCTTTGTGATTGATAGATTTTATTTTGAAGTTAATAGTATTTTTGATATTTTTATTGCCCTACGAATGTAATAGCAGTGTATTTGTAGTAATTTAGAGCATATTCAAGGAAAGGAGGAAAATTAAAAAAAAATTGTATTAACAGTAAAATTGTAACTGTTTACTTTTATACATGCATGAGTTTTATTACTCTGTTACAATATGATTTAACAAATCCCTCATAGAGCTTACAAAACAAGTTAAGCTTACAATCAGGAGCATTTTCTTTATATTTTAATTACAATTTGGAAGTAGTTCAATAATATTTGAGGTTTATTATTCAATTTTTAGCTTCTTTGCTCAAATTAAATGAAAGATTTGCTATATATAATTTTTTTCGTCATATTCATAACATAACATAGTGGATTAGCTGATGTAGGTTCTTGATTTAATGATCTTATTTTTACTTTTACTTACCTATATATGAAATATATAGTAAGGGAAAGTATTGTGATCGTGAAAAATTTCGACTTCCGCTTTTCAATGGAAATACACGTTTTGGGGTCCCCTGAGTCCAAATAACCAAGTCCTGCAAAATGGTGTGTGTGTGTGTGTGTGTGTGTGTGTGAACAGACTAGCTAAAAAAATATAAACCGTGTGAATCCAAAATTGGGTATTTAGTGTATGTATATTCCCGCGATGAGACAGCAAAAATTTCATCAAAATTGGTCAAACGGAGGGAGTACTTTAGTTAACAACTTTTTACGTTTTTTTTCGATTTTCTCAAAAGCGGCTTTAACGACTTTGATTAAACTTAGTATTGGATATATTAATATGCCCGAAATATGACTGCAAAAATTTCATCAAAATTGATCAACCAGAGTGGGCACTTTACTTAATAAATGTTTCTTTTTCACGTGTTTTTTTTTTTATTTACTCAAAAACGGTTTTAACAATTTTGTTCAAACTGGGTATTCGATGTATTTATATGCCAGAGATATGACTGCAAAAATTTCATTAAAATTAATCAACCAGAGGGGGCATTTTATTTCATAAATTCTGTCTCATTTTCACGTGTGTTTTTTTATTTTCTCCTAAACGGCTTTAACGATTTTGATCAAACTGAGTATTTGATGTATGTATATGCCAAAGATGTGACAGCCAACACTTCATCAAAGTTATTCAAACGGAGGGGGCACTTTATTTTATAATTTTTGTTTCCATTTTTACTTTTTTTTCGATTTTCTCAAAAAGTGCTTTAGCGATTTTGATCAAACTCGTCATGTTTGATGGGAATTAAGTATTCCTTAATATCAGGTAAGCTTTATCTTTATTAAAATGTTCTGAGAGGGCATAAATGGGGAAGTGGCCTTTTTTATTTTCCTATAAAGTACCTTTGTTATTGTTCATATGGAGAAATTATCTGTCTCTCGTTTTGCCTAACAATAAGAAATGGCTAAATATGAAATATGAAAAAATTAAGTAAACATTTACAGGAGAAAAAAAAAAAATATTTTGTATTTTATATTTGAGCCAACACATGCGCAGTAGGCCTTTAATGACAGACTAATCCCACATATATTATTTCACAAAGCCTAAAAATCGTTTTTTCATGAATTATAAGGTCCTGTCGTGCTCAAATGCCATAAATGTGGTATCGTTGGATTCAGAATTTCACGGTGCTTTTTCGTATCGCATTCTCAGTATTCGTTTTTTGGTCTAAAATAAAATATCGACCTAAGCGTACTGATTTAACGGATGGAAACGAATCAAATTGGGTTTTATAAATTGCGATACAAGCATTAAGACCCATTTTAGTTCCTTTAAGAACTAAAATTAAAAACCCTTTTTTAAAGCACTAAAACCTAACGCCTGGGTTAGGCCTCTACGCCGCACGTGGTCAACTACTTGTATCTCGTTTCAGCAAATGTAAGGTCCTGTCGTGCTCAGGTTCTAGAAATGTGGTTTCGTCTCATTTAGAATTAATTGTAGCGTTAGAACATTGTACTCTAACATTTAGCAATTACAGTATACTCCCGCTCAACTGGCTCCCTTTTAACCGACTCTCAGGTCCACGTATACGGGCCAGGCACTTATTGTTTGTAAGATAAAGCATGGATTAGGCCCCTCAGATTCTCAAGACTGCTTATTGTTTTGTTGCCTTTTCATGGATAGAAACTTATTTCATGTCATTGTTGCCACTTAGAAGACTACCTTCCCCTCCATTGTGAGAAAGGTAACCGTGAAAAACACCCGATGAACTGTTTTTGAAAAAACATATTAAGGTTTATAAATTGGGCACTTGAATGGTATAAATGCTTATGATTTTTATTTATGACTTATTACGTTTTAGTTAACATCAGAATGTAGGAAGATTAATTTCCAGGGACTATGCTAAATTCTTAGTGATTTCATATATACCATGAAGATTACAGGAAACTGTTTTGAAGAGAAGAACGTCAGAAAATCCTTCCTTAGCTATTAAACACTGCTGTGGAAAAATAATTTCTCCTTAAGGCCCGGGCCGTTGGAAGGGGGCGGGGATGTGAACAGGCAACAAAAAAGTTTATTTCATAGTTATGTAAAACCCAGAAGTAAAATCTGATACAAAGCGTCGTGCGAAGTGCTTCGCACGGGTCCAGCTAGTACTTTATTATTAAAGATATTCTGTTCATTTAATGGAAATTATTTGTTTCATGGGAACTATATGAAGTTTTCAACAACAACTATTTTTGCTGCTTTTGATTAAAATGTTTACTTCCATGAAAACTAAATTAACAACTTTTTGTGATCTCAAACATTTTTATATAATGTGGTGTTGATACATTTCAACATTTTTTAGGCATTGGAAAGTATTGCTTTAGTTTTGAAGTTCACTGAATTGGACATATTAATTGAAGAGGAATTTGAGAAAAAATGTTTATTTTGTATATAAATTTACATTTTTGTCTTAGGTAAAAGCTGAAATAACTAAAAAAAATCTGGTGCGTGCGCGCAATACACAACTTTCACTTCACTTAGATTAGAAATTAATGCGTTTTGTTAATTTGCACTTCTCAAATGAACAGAACAGCTTTTATTATGAACAATGGTCTGTCATTAAAGGCGTACTCCGCATGAGTGGGCTCAACGAGTTTTCTGAATATTTTTCTTTTTTTCTCCTTTATGTTTTCTTTATTTTTATCATATCTCATATTTAGCCATTTCTTATTTTTAGGCCTAACGAGAGACAGTTAATTTCTCAATATAAACAAAAACAAAGGTACTTTATAGGAAATAAACAAAAAAATAAAGGCCCCAACCCCCACCCCCAAAAAAGCCCCCTCAGAACATTTTAAGAATGATAAAGCTTACTTGATATTAAAGAACACCTAATTTTCATTAAACATGACGAATTTGATAAAAATCGTTAAAGCCGTTGTTGAGATCATCGAAAAAAAGGTAAAAATTGGAAAAAAATTAAGAAATAAGTGCCTGCTCCGTTTGTACAATTTTGATGTAATATTGGCTATCGCATCTTTGGCATAAACATACATCAAATACCCAGTTTGATCAAAATCGTTAAAACCGTTTTGAGTAAATAAAAAAAAAAACACGTGAAAATGATACAAAATTTATTAAGTAAAGTCCCCCCTCCGGTTGATCCATTTTGATGAAATTCATACAGTCATATCTCGGGCATATAAATAGATCAAATACTCAGTTTGATCAAAATCGTTAAAACCGTTTTTGAGTAAATAAAAAAAAACACGTGAAAATGATACAAAATTTATTAAGTAAAGTCCCCCCTCCGGTTGATCAATTTTGATGAAATTTTTACAGTCGCATCTCGGGCATATAAATAGATTAAATACTCAGTTTAATCAAAATAGTTAGAGCTGTTTTTGAGGAAATCGAAAAAAAAAACACGTGAAAATGATACAAAATTTATTAAGTAAAGTCCCCCCTCCGGTTGATCAATTTTGATGAAATTTTTACAGTCATATCTCGGGCATATAAATAGATTAAATACCCAGTTTAATCAAAATCGTTAGAGCTGTTTTTGAGGAAATGGAAAAAAACATAAAAGTTATTAAATAAAGTACCCCCTCCCTTTGAGAAATTTTGATGAAGTTTTGCTGTCACATCGCGGGTATATACATACATTAAATACCCAATTTCAGGTTCGCACGGTTTATAGTTTTTGAGCTAGTCTGTTCACACACACAGACGCACACACACACACACACACACACACACACACACACACACACACACACACACACACTCACACAGACCATTTTGCGGGACTTGGTTAATTGGACTCAGGGGACCCCAAAACGTGTATTTACGTTGAAAACCGGAAGTCGAAATTTTTCACGATCGCAATACTTCCACTTACTATATATTTCATATATAGGTAAGTGAAAGTAAAAAAGTGTACAGAAAAAAGGCACATAATTAAATTTGAACTATTCAGAATTTTTTTTCCCCATCAAGGGAGTATTAATTTTTTCTATGGTGATTGGCATTCAGCTACAAAAGATAAAGGGATATGTTTTCATGAAGAAGAAGAAGTTTTCCAATAACATGAACCCATAGAAGGATTAGTCCCATACCTTTTTTGTTGGGGCAGTGTTTATTCCTGGAATCAAGAACACGACCCCCGAGGTATATAAAATGTATTTTAACATGAAATGAATGAAGCAAATAGTATAACTAATTATTCACTTGTTTAGATGAAAATTAAAATCAAATTGAGTTAATTTCTAATTCCAAAACAAAAATCGCCCCCAACCTGAAAACAAAGAAATAATTACCAGAGTAGCTTCACGCAGTCTAAATAGAATCTGTATGTTGCTGCTGTAAGTTTTCTTGGCTTTCCCTAATGCACCCTAATTAGTACCCGGGCCAACTTGTGACTAACATTCAACCGCCGTCAAAATGTCGTCAAGAAACTTTAACACCGTCTTTAACTTAGAAGTAGTAGGGTCAGCACCTTTGTTACGTATTATATTCACTAACTTCAGTTTAATATTGAATTTGGTTAAGAAGAAGTTCTGAAATGTTGATAATTCACATAAATTTAATCTTTAAAAAGTATATTCATATATACATACTTTCAGAATTTACCTTCTAGAAGAAAATCTTCTTTCTTTTATCTATTTTATTGATTCTTTTAAAATTTTATTTACAACGAATGCTAGTTACTAAAACAAGACACAAGTATTTTTCCCAACAGTTATAATAAAGGTAGAGGAATGCTGAAATTACCAATAAAATAACTCTCCTCTATTCAAATCTGTCCATTACGGGTCTTCTACTACAGACCCTCACACATCACTCTCCTGTTTTTAAAGCATTTCTTTAATCCGTGAAACGTACATAATCTAACAAGCTTTTTCTCCCCCTTTTGATATAAGAGACTAAGTCTAGTTTCTTACATAGACGCTTAGATTCTGTTTTCGCTTTATGACTTTATCGGTTGGTCCATCTATTCTCCTATGAACTCAGTAGCCCTTCTCGCTGAGTGGTGAGGATCAATGCATCATTATCTTACATTAGCTTTAAACGGATGACTGTCTTATATACTCTTATTTTGAGCATTTTGAGTATATCTTGATTTTGAAGCAACATCAAAGTGACCATTAAAACTTGTTTCTACTTTCACATCTCATCTAACACTTGTTTAGCAATCAACTAATTGCTTGAATTAAGTAATTCAATATTCACGAAGACAATTTTCTTGCATGGGAATTTTTTGGCTTTCATGACAGTTGCATGTTTCAATTACCAAATATATTCATATCTCCAAATCTAAATCAAGGCTAATTAATTTTTTCTATCCATATAATTTACACAGGTTGGATGCCTAACTCTGTGCCCCTTTTAGTCGTCTTATACGGCAGGCATGAGCTAACCGGGGATTATTTTTTCCGGAATCCTTTATAGAAAATGTATTAAAAAGATGTACTAAAAAAAAAGATTCATAGACCTACATTAATGATGGTCATAAATTTTCACCCCCCCCCCCCCTTATCCAGTTACAGTTAACGTTTATATGTTTAACTTACCTAAGAAAATTCTGTGAAAGTGTAATAACAATCGGAATACTAAAGAAATAAAAACTAAATCTAAACAGGCATATAAATAAGTTAAAATACATTTAATATAAGTAACAAGAAATAGTTACCATTTATATTATATGAATCCTCAATAAAAATAATTAATTATTTTTAGAAATAAACAGAGTATATTTATCAAGCCTGACTTATTTATAAAAACGAAATATTCATTAGTAGTAGGGAAAGTGTGTGTTTTCAGTAAGAGATTTAGCCCGACTTTGGAAATTAGACAGAGTAGCGATAAGAAATTTTCTCCTGTAGAAAAATTATATTAACCTGTGATTATTACAAGTAGCCACGTCACAATTAAAAGGCGCTAGTTTTAATTATAGCTTTATCTTAGCGTATTTTTGTTTTCATAGCTAGGAAGGAAAAGAATCACTATCTGTACCCAAATCATAAATCGTAAAATCATGTTTTCAATTCAGCATCATGAAAATAAAAAAATGTTGTTCAAGGAAAAATGTTTAACACGTATGATCATGTCAAAAAAAAAAAAAAAAAAAAAAAGAAAATGCAAGTTCGACCAATTGACTCACAGAATTATCTGAACGTTAATCTCTCGGAGACTTTTCTTAATATGTCTGATAATGACTAAAATGTAGTCATACTGTGTTAGAGACATACTGTGACTTTACTATCTAGCCAAACTTTATAAATTAAGAAACGTTTTTCGTATCAATGCGAATTTCTTTCAAAAAAGTTGGTGTCGCTGTTGAATTAATTGAAGACATTGTTGCGGGGAGGGATCGCAAACCACGCGTCGTTAGTAGGAACAATATAACTTGGCAAACTAGCTCAGGGATAATTGAAGGAAGTTTCTATAGCCCTGGGTAACCTCGCACGACTATCGCCGATGGGACCTCTACGGATCTAACTTCCAATCAGACATGTTCATCCAAAATATAAGAACAGTCTAGCGTTCTTGAGCGGAGATCCAAATGTATGTCGTATAGATTAGGTTATACTCGTATTTTATGGGAACACAATATCAGAGGTCTTTGGTGCCCTTTAGTCATTCAATAATTTATAAACATGCACTCACACACACTCGTATATATGAGAAATCACACACACACTTTAAAAAGATCAAAGTGAAAAAATATCCCAATTTTTTTTTTTTTAATTTAATGATATTAAATGTACTTAAACATGCACACAATATTTATTGTAAGATATTGTAGCCGCCTTGAAAAGAAGTCAGTAATTAAAGCATAGACGAAGCATTTATAAAGAGAAGTAATTAAGAATGTAAAATATTACAGATAAAATCTCTTTAAGGTTCCTTTGAACAAAGGTCTTTTGTATCCAAAAGGAAAGGTGTTTTTTTTTTTTTTTTTTTTTTTTTTTAATCCCTTTTACGTAAAAATCCTAATCATATAAAATTTAAACCAAAGATAAAAAATTACAGTTTTCGAAGTTCATAAGAAAATGTTTAAAATATTAAAATGTTTCATAGGAAAATGTTTACAGTTTTCAAAGTTCATAAGAAAAAGTTAAAATGTTTACATCCTCAGATATATTAATGACATATACTACTAGATAAAAAAAATTTCAAGATTGTTAGAATAAAGAAATTTTAAGTTAATTTATATACGTATTCAATTTTGAAAGCTCTGAGGAGATTTTATAGGTGGATGAATATCTGACGATTGAATTGATTTGAATATGCCTATCTTTTCTATACTTATGTTTTAAGTTCTAACCGTTTTAAAACAAGTAGCTGCTCTGATCGGTTCAAATTTTTAATTAGCAGATTTAAGCTATTGATGAGAGAGGGGGGAAAATAAAAGAGGTTGTGTCACATATTGATGGTGTTATTCAATCCAGTATTTTTAAAAGTGATAATTTATTAGACCATTTAAACATACCTACTGCAGGCATTGAGCGTTTGACCTAATATGGAGTTACTTTAGTTTTCTAGAAGGGGGAAGAAAATTTAGATCTTAAATGTTTTTCCAGTGGTCGGGTTAATCGCCTCATAAATTACGAGCTAACTGCTACGATGATGGCATGTTTTTCAAAGTTTCAAAACAAATAATTAACCCTAAAATTGTAAGTATCTTTCAAAACAACATTATAAATGACTTCTTATTTAGTAATATCTGGATTTTGTGGTGTTTTTTGTGTTAAACATCCTCATACAGATTGTTTCGGATAATTTCATACATTTACATAATGATGTTAAAAGTAAAAAATAAAATAAAAACGATAAATAATTAGCAGCAATAAAAAAATTAATAACATCAAAAGACCGAAATGAAGAGAATTTTTCAAGAGAGAATAATTAGATTCCTTATTAAACAAAAAAAAAAAAAAATTCTAAAACGGCGTCAATTTTTTTTAAATTAATTAAGTCATACTTATTACCTATAAAGAAATAACTTGAGAAATATTTTAAGCAAGAAATGTAACTTTTTTTTTTAAGAATACTATTTCTGATTTCCGAAAAATACCCAATGAGGCTTTGACTGAGATGCTTAAGCTTGGAACTGACACAAACAGATCAAAATACGGTACACAGTATTGACAAACCTCCTGCTCATGACAGCATGAGGTGTCTTTTTCTTTTTTTTGAGATTTGTTTGTTATCACTAGTTTATGATATAGGTCAATTGCACTGGTTTTTCAAAACTGTTTATAAAATTAATTAAATTTGATAAAATATATACGCTTAAAGGAAGTTTTAACTAACTAATTCATGAAAAAAAATAATATAATTCCAAACTCCCTCCGGGTACAGCTTCTTTCGTTTAAAACAAAACTTCATTTTTTTTGTTTTTTAATGTAAACCAATTTTAACTTTCTTTGAAGTGGATTCAATAAAAATATTTGAACTCACTTTTTATATTATAAATTAATTATGAAGAAATAATAAATACTTCAAGTACAAATAATCGACTAAAAATGTAGTATTTTTAGTAATTTTCTTTCACGTATGTAGGTAGTAGGTTTACACAAATGGCTCACTCGAGTTTTCTTAAAGCTGGAGAAAAGTTTTATTCCTATTTGTGTAAAAAAAGGAAGAAGTTAATTTTATGTTATTTAATCCACTATTTACATCTGCATGTGAGTATTTTATGCTACACCTATATTTCAAAAAGTTTTTTTCCGATGTGGCCCTAATTTGTGGAAACTTCAGTAATTGGTGATTAGCTTATCTAGAAGCTATAAATTTTAAGACAATTCGACTTTTTTGGCTCATAGTAATAGGATAATTTTTTTTTTATTCAACAAATACTAAAAAACCCTGTATAGACTCACGTATGTGTATACATTTTTGTATTTATTTATATCTATTGTTCATTTATAGTTAGATCTGCTTTTCATTTTTTATTTTTAAATATTTTTTCTTTTTATATTGTATCATTGTGACCAACTCTATTTGTATGGATTCTTCCCCAAAACGAATTACAATAAAATAAAAAATAAAAACTCATTGGATTTGGCCAGAAGCTAGAGACAAAATGTCGCATTTTTTACGACTAACATTCCTTACAATATAATAGCTGAAATACAGCATAAAATGAGCAAAATTTTGGAATGCTTTTGTTATAATCACTGCTGTTGGGAGCTGAGTGCCCAACAGCAGCGAGAAAAGCCCTGATGATGACCGAAAATTTGGGTCGAAACGTTGGCTAGAATAAAATATGTACATAAATATCACATATTTGTACTTATTACTTTGACCGAACCCCAACCAATTCCTGTTCTTTATGTAAAATAATTAAACAGCACTAAAAATAACTAATAAATCAAAACTTGTAATAGGCTTAATTGATTTTTTGTTTATAAAAATCATGGTTTAATTGAATAAACAATTTGGATAAAACATAATTTAATATTTAAAAAAATTAAGAGCCACATAACGCAGAGTAGCAGATTTACGAATGAATTAAACAGATACAGTACGGGCGCAAGCTGTTTAATAAACAGTTTCACTGAAACAGATTCAAGAAGCAGGCAGAATTAGCAGGTTAACAGGCTGTTAAATGAAACAGCCCGTTGACCGAAACAGTTTAGGAATCTGTTTCTTTTTCAAGGCCCGTTCAAGGCTTTTTTTAGAAGGTGATAAATCTGTAAAAATTGAAAAATTCACAGACCGTGGACTTATTTCGGCCTTTTAGTTCGCACAATTGACTTGGAATGATCATTTTCTGTTTATAAGAATATTTTAAGTGATCGGAGGCACAGTTTTTCAGAAAATAATTTAGAAATGTATTTGATTGTAAACTTTAATAATTCACAGTAACGTTACTTTATTGTGTCAAAGAAAAATTACTGATTTTTTTAATTCTAATATTTTTTACAAAAAAATTGCTTTTCTATTTTATAAATTACCTTTTTTCGTTGTTGTAATGTACAGAAAAACTTATTCTTAACAATTATACTTGAAATTAAAAGAAATTTAATTGCATATTTCCCACTTTTTTCTTGCATATTATATGGCATATTTGAGGAGTTTTTAATGCATATAAATCCGGGGTCTAGTTATAAGTATTCTTTTCAAGGGAAAGCGATTTAGTAGACCTTACTTATTAAGTTTTCCATGCATTCAATAAAAATCCTCGATATCATATGTTGAACGGCAGAAAATATGATAGATTTTCCAAAACAAATCTTAAAACTTCAACTTCTTCTTTTTTTATTTTTTTACTACAACCGGAGTATATATTGAGAAAGAGCTTAGAATTCTGACAGAATATATTTCTTTTGTTAACTAACTTGTTTATAAAAGATTTTGTGCCCAAATAGTGATCAGTTGTTAATTTTTTTACATGTTTTTTTTTTAGTAAAATTTAATTTGTTTTAAACGATACGGTTTCTAGTTTCCTTATGGATACATATAAATAAGGAATTTACTCGATCTAAACTTTATGGAAACTGAAAACCTGATCATTAGTTTAATATTTAATTTTTGTTTCTAAACTTTAAAAGAAAATATTATTTGTAAAAATAAAATGTTAAATTTCAGTCTCGAAAAAGATTAACTTTCGGATAACATACTATGTGGACAAAATTATCCCAAATAACTTCTCCTATCATCTTTTAAATGGATCCGATACAATTTAACTATAACCTAGACGCTAGTAAAAAAAAATAGAGAAAAATATATACCTATTCATTTATTTAAAACCAAAGGCAGGATTTAACTTAATACATAGAGTATTCTTGAAGACTTGGTCGTATTTACTTTTTCCTCATCCTTCGGCTCTTTTTTTTACGACCGGTTTTATATTTCCCTTTACGATGGGGGCGATTGAAATCCTTAATGGCACTCCGCTGGGGTCCACGATCGGAAGAGTCACACACCCTTGCACAAGCACACCAGAATGAGTAGGGGTCATTGTAACGAAAAGCTTCCTATCTCAGCTTGAATTTAAATTTTAACATGAAGAGTAATTACAGAATTGGATAGAGGATATTGAATTTGAAAGGAATTCCTTTAAAGTGGTGTATTAGTAATTTGCTCAATTTATTCCCTATATAATATCCCTTTTTTATCGTTAAATTTTATGTATTTATTTCCTATAATCCATTCTTATTTTCCATCAATTTTTATTTTTGTTCGCCAAAAAAATGTGATTATTAGATTTTAAACAAGCATTGAAAACTGATATTCTGCTTTGTTGTAGGTAATCTAAAATTCATCTAAATTTAACTAAATGTTGAAATAAACTAAAATATCTATAAATCTAAATTTATAGATATGCAATAAATTGCATATATAAATAAGTATGCAAATATTGTATACGTTGTTCGCGTACACTTCACATCCATTTTCCTGTATTGAGTGAACTTTTTTCTTCCAAAAAAAAAAAAAAAGCTATTGAATAGCAAAGAATATTTTTTTCTTCAGTATTGAATATAGATATATTTTTCACATTATTTAAGTGGATTAGGGACCGTTTATTTTAAACATTTTCTATAAAACAAAAGTAAAAAGCACATGATATGGGTTGATATAATCAAATTATTAGGTATGTGAGGGAAATATTGGTTTTTTATTATTTTTTAAAAATAAATCTACAATTTTTGTCATAATTTTCATTGATAGATAGATAGAAACGTTTATTTGAATTAGAAATATATAAATTAAGTGTAATAATTTTTTTGACAATGAATGTATTCGTCCGTCGAGGCGTTTGCTAAATAATACTATTTTAACATAAACAATTACCTAGATTACTATAAAAGAAAAAAATACAAAAAAAAAAGCATGGTCTTCTAATATCTATGTAAATAGTCCAAATAAAGCCTTTTCTTAAGAATGTGATTATCAACAGTGTTTATACAATCAAAATAAAGCTTTCAATTAATGTAGACACTCTCTAATATATTTATTTACATATATCAATTTATTCAAAATTTAAATTTTTAACCATTTAGTATCGATGGCTATCTTTAGATGCAAATATAAATTTTTGTAATTTGGTCCATTTAAAGTTTTTATGGTTCCATCAAAATCTAATCTTTGTTTTCCCAAAAATGCTGTTCTGAATTCTTTTAATACTGGGCATTAAGATAGAAAGTGAAAGATACCCTCTGGTACGTTCCAAGTTTGGATCGTACATCTACAATCTATGTTACACAGAGAGCAGTTTCCCCTTTTATTTTGCCACGATCATAAATTTCATGTGAACGAAATTTCTTAAGACAATGTGGATGTGGATCATATTTTTTTCAAGACGTCTACAATTTTATTTCTGGAAGTTCCGTTTATTTTATTAGAAGCTTCAAGGACCTGGTTTAAAATTTTAGTATGAGCTTTTATAATCCATGAAATAAGAAATAAATTTTAAAAAATATCATTTATGGAACAGAACAAAAATATAGTAATCCTGGTTTTATCTTACAACCAAGATATTATTAAGATAGTCAAAAATAACTCAAAGTGGCTTTAGTATTTTCGGGGGAATTACATTCAAAAGAAACGTTAATTATATGGGATTAACATATTTTTTAAGATGTACTTGGATCAAAAATTATTTTTTTCGTTTTTTTTTTATTACAGTTTTTCCGTCTCAGAACACAATATAGTAACAAAATATTTCATCACTATCTGTGTTCTTTTGCTTGACATGATGTCCTGTTAATATAGCTTACTTTGAATTTACGTTGGATTTAGTAACAAGCAACGTGGGATGGCATAGTGCTAATTGTTGAAAAATTTTTTTGTTTAGTTCGTAATAATTTGTCCGTTGATAGAAGGCACGTGAAGGTGCTTTTGTGATTGTTTTGAATGAATCAAACATCTAAAACTGGAATGTTTCAACTGTCTAAAAACCATCGTGTTGAATAAGAGTTTCTTATTTCTGTAGAGTAATAACTAAAAACCTGCAATGCAATTATTGACTTACATCTAGATAATTAGAGATCTTAACTAAATATATTAGATAATCCTGTGCGGGAAATTGACTTTTTTTTGGTGCTTTTTTTTTTTTTTTTTTTTTTTTTTTTGGTTTTGTGTGTACATTTGAATTGTGTTGCGGACACAATATAATTTTCTATCGTTTTAATACGATCGTTACTTCCAAGATACCTTTATTTAAACGAAAAGGCCAACTATTCCAACTTTCATTAAATAAATTTTTACCATTTTATCGAGAAAACATAAGGAGTGAAATATACTTGCAGTGGTAATAAAGGAGTAGTGATAGCCAATAAGAGTCACCCTGATTGAAAACCACTTTTCATAGACTTCAACTAAAGTGGTTCGAGCACGGAATAAAAAAAAAAATTACGATACACCGAATGAGAAAAACCTCATGAGGCAGACCTGGGAATGGTAAAATCACTAGAATAGGCATCGAACAAGGAAATAAAATTATTAAATCACTAGAATGGGCATCGAACAAGGAAAGACTTTTATTGAAGGAAGTTAAAGTTGTTGGCACAGAGCAGAAAGGTAAGAGAGGTAAGAGGCAAAAAGGCTGAAAGTCATGACGAGGAAAGAAAATAAGAATATAAAAATAAATATAGCTTAAAGGCATTCACCGTGACTTCCTCTATCCGGCACTATACAGCTTATCACAAAACACTTTAAGTTGCGAGATTCAATCGTATTTCAAGGTGACACCTGTGTACTATGTCGCTGAGCTTGGAGACATATCCAAGCAAGAGAATCAAGATTTATCAAAACGTCCCCTTGGTATTGTTTTCTTCGCTTTTAGTAAAATGTTTAAAAATTTATATGATTATCTAAAAATATTTCTTAATTGTAATATTGTAGGGAAGTACTAATATCACAATTTACATTAAAAAAAGACTAACTATAATATAAACATTTATATTTTAACTTTATGTACAAAGAAAATTATTTGCAAGCTAGAATGTGTGAAGTATGAAAACTAGCGAACTTATTGTTTCGCATTAACTGAATCGTATGAAAGAATGTTACCTATGAAATAATCGCAGATGAAATGGAGAATCTCAGAAAATTGGAGCCATTGTACAAAAAAAATTGAAAAAGTCGTTGAAAACATCTGAGGATCTGAGATTAAATGGGGTTTGGTAGATGACGTTTGGGATGATTTATTATTCCCTTTAAAAAATATTGAGACCATTACCGCTGACAGATTATTATTATTTTTTTTATATTATTTATCTTTGGCTTATATTAAACCACCAAGTTTTTCCTTCAGGAGATGTCAGTTATTTTCACTAAAGCCTGATTTTATTAAATCTAAATAGAAACAAACATATGGTATCAAAATATGTTTTGCTAAAGATTTGATTTTTATTTTTCACTCAAGAGCTTAATTAAAAATCTAGTTTTAACTCACTTAACATAAAAAAATTAAATATGTAGTGACCAAACAAAAAATAAAATAAAAATAATGTATTTCATTTAAATAAACGCTCCTGAATGGAAATACATTTACTACAACATTCCCTACGAAAATTTCGACAACACATTATTTGTTATTGGAAACATGCTGTTTGCTAAAAGAATGATATTGACGGATCTCGGGAAAACAAACACGAGATGGATATATTTCATTGAGCCCGTTATGCCACTTACAATCTGCCCTACACAATCCTAACGAGACTGGCGGAAAAATATGGTGATCATTAAACCGGTTATTTTGGATAAGAAAAAAATACCAGCTTCCTATAGAGGCACTTTTTTTTTCTCACAATGTTTGTAATTTTCCAAGTAGTAAACATTTTAAATTGGAGATCTCATATAGAACTAAAATAAAATGGAGTTGAAAAACTTTTGGTTTTCCGATTCAAACGAGAACTGAATTTTCATTAAGTGCTCAATAATAAGGGGCCTTATGCACTTTTATTTTGCAAAAAAAAATCAAATTTTGAGATCTTAAGATGTTATAAATGGAGATATAGTTTTTATTAATATAAAAACTGGATGGTAGCATTTTGATGGCTATCAGACAATTCGTTGTGAGTAGAAGTTGCCTTGAAATAATGTGGTTAGACAATGCCACAAATTAAAACACGAAGTTTTTTTTTTTCTAACTTTTGAACGTAACACGGAGTGATGTATAAGAAACTAACTAAAACGTGGAAAAGTAAATATGGCCTTCAAATATTTTTATAGTAGTGTTATGCTTTTTCCTTTTGCAATAAAAAAAAAAGTACATTCGACTTTTGAGATCAATCAAATCAAGCTATAATTTTTATTACTAGAAAAACTGGATGTATTGGAAGAAGAGGATGTCCTGAAGTAATGTAGTTAAACAATGCCACAAATCATAAGATACATTTTTTTTTTTTTCAAAATTTTGAACGTAACTCGGACTGACGAATAAAAAAACCTGGGAAAGTAAATATGGCTTTAAAAGTATTTTAGGCAATTCTTAATTTGCCGGCAATTTAAATTCGTAATTTCATATTTAAATTATTCGCTACCACAAATGTGCCCTGTACGAGCTTTGAATTACTAAAATTAAAGAATTTTAGAAAAAAAACTTCATAAATATAGAAATATAAGTAAAAGTAAATAGGTAAATGAAATAAGTAAAAGTAAATAAATTTAGAAATATATAGAATATAAACAAAATTTAGAAAAAGAGCAACTCGAAGAAAAAGTGGATACATTCGTTTTAAAAAAATAGTAAGAATTTTTGTTTATTTCGCCTTTACCCCTGAATTATGTATCATTCTTTAAATTCTATAATAGTACTTACCGATTCTGAGAAAGACAAAGAGAATTTTGATCTTGTCGTCCTGGAGGATCTATTCTGGTGCATTATCTACCTTCAGGTGTTACCCGAATCCTGATAAGATGTGGCATTTTAGAAATATATGCTTTACTGATATCACCGTATGACATGGGATGCAAGTTAGAATGGTCCAAACAGTAGGCACCCATGAGAGAACCAGCAGTGCCCGATACATAGCCGACAGAGGATTATTTCTTATCACGAAGGGTTCTTGTTTAAAGTTTTCTATGTGGAACAATCCGTTTTGATTTCCTTGAGTTTTGTAGAACTCACAACCTTTTCTCTTCGCAGTAAGAAAAAATGTCTTTCCCAGCCTTCTATGGATATGTTATTGATCATCGGCACATCTTGGTGTCGAGCTGAGTTCGCAACAGCGGCTTTCCCATTGTGTCGAATACTGCTATGCAATGAGACCCATATGAGGTTATAATGAATCCATAATTCTTCATTTTCGTCCCTCAATGGAAGCTTGTATAGGGTGTCTTCAGTTCAGATTATAACCAAAAACCCTATGGAGTCTTCCAATTTTGAAGCCTTAATAGTTGTGATATTTTTTTGATAACTTCTTCAATATAATTTTTGAGGATTTTGGGTGATTGAGATTATCAAACAGATTTTGGGTGAATTTAGAATAATGCACAGATTTATGCCTAGACCTGAGGTTGTTATTTGGAATTATTTTCTGAAACTGTTGAAAACTGAAACGGAATGAGAAAAGTGATCACAAAATAAAAAGTTAATTTTTTTTCTAACTTAATAACTTATAATTTTTTTATTTTTTTTGTCTTCTATTACTGATTCACACCTGTCTTCATGATGCTGACAATCAGCGAATGAGCTGGCCGGATGAGATAAGTGACACATGTGAGGCAGGGGAAAGGAAAGTACTTAGTAGCACCCCCTTTCTGGTTTGTTGCAATTATTAGAGTTGTTTGAGCAAGGGGATCTCTCATCCGATGCCTTTTTGATCTCCTCCTTGTATTTATAGGGATGTCAACTGTAACCATGTCCATTATCAGGCGGTTGTTATGTCTGTGTAGGTTAGTGTGAAAAGGTTTGTACAGTGTCGCTATGTGCTAATCAACAGTTGGTGAAGGGTGGAAGGTAATAGTGAACCTTGTAAGGTTTTTGATGTAATGTACACAACATTCCTAACAAGCGCAAATGAGTCATTATTTAGACAGAAACAATATATATGATAGGCTGTTTTGGCCGTTAATTGGAAATGATCGTGGTGCCTTCTGTTTACCCGACCGCTCTTTTAGTGTGTATATAAAAATGTACCTTGGAAGCAGTGTGTCTACCTCCACTTCAAAAAATCTAGCTACATCACTTATAACTCCTAGGGTTTGGCTTTTATTATAAGAATCTCAAGGAATTCAACCACATTTAAAGCACTCTAACCTAACGCGGTTGTCCATTAATTAGCAAAGAGACATCAGTTAGTGGTTAGTATTTCCGTTTAAAAACAATTAAAAGCGTGGCGTCACATTAGGCCCAGAAAGTTTCTTCAATTATCATTACAAAAATAACTTTATTTGTTACAATTTTTACTATGTAATAGTCGAGGGGTACCACGCCCTGACGGTCGAGCAACCCCTATTTCAGATCACAGTTTCCTTTGTAAGAATATACAAGGTATAGGTAAGGCCTTATAGGTCAAACATCCCAGTTTTTCAGGTGGCCAAGCTAAAGGGATAATCTCCACTCTTTTGCTACAAATAAACTTACTATCTATTGTGTCTGTTCCGAATGTGGTTGATATTCAATTTTTACAAATTTCCAGATTAGTATTTTATTAATACAAATCTTTTCGTATGATTTTTTATTTTTTTTATTAGAACCACTTGGTTCGTGACTTATAGGAAAAATTATTAAATTAAAGTACATTGTTTTTCAATTAGAATCGGGTTAACATTTTAATATAATTAGAAAGATATCAATTTAGCTTTTCACCAAATAACCTAGAACCTGTAATTTTTTTACTTTCACTCTTAAAACCTAACACACGATATAGTAGTAGCCAGTACCGTAATTGTTTATCCAGGTAGCAGCATGTTTGCAAAATAAAATATCTCAATTAATAAATTTGTATACATTAGAGAGATATATATTTTATATTTATATAGATATGGATAATCCACCCATATTTGCTTGACGGTGGAACATACCCTATTTTATAAATTATACAACTGCTCATTTAACTTAAAAACAAATTTCGATCAAAATCCCACCATTTTGATTTTTTATTATTTTTAAAAACAAGCTAAATTAAATAATAAATAAAAAAAAAACATTTTTATAAACTAGTAATATTGTATACAGCCCCCTGAACATTTATTTGTTATGAATTTACCATTGATTAAAAAAAAATTGCTGCAGGTGGATCTGGAGAGTGTTTTTTACTATTTACCAAACGCTGTTTAATATCTGAGCTGTTCTTCTTTTCCAGCTTGCACACTTTGGCAAAAAAAAAAAAAAGAATGTATCGTAAAATTGGGAAAATGAAACATTTCATTTATAAAGTACGTTAGAAAACCAATTGCTGCGGTTTTAGGAAGTAAGGATCCAGAGCTATAAAGTTCGCTTAAGAACAGGAAGGACAAGAAAAAGGCTGGAAGAAGTGTGGAAATAAAGAAGGGATACTTTAATTCGATTTAGCCTCTCCCGAAGCTAGTGGCAATGCCCTCCATCTGCCGCCTAACTGCTCCCATAAAATGGAACGTCCGGCAGAGCACCTTAGCTCTATTGGCCTATAGAGGAAAAGGGGAGGGGGTCCAAAGATTTCTACAGGCAAGTAAAGGACGTCTAATGTCAAAAAAGAAGTATGAAATATCCTACAATAATGATAATATTATTTATTTAAAGATTTATACTAATGTTGTCTTGGTCCTTTATTTTGACCCGAAAAAAATAATCGGTTTAAAAGAATTGAAGCGTGGAAATGCATAAGGGTATAAGTGCCAAAAAAATAGATAAAGATTTTTTTTTTGCCAAATTGTTATTTGTGTCAAAACCATTCTTCATAAATTGGTATAATTAATTTTTAGTTGTTAATAAGTAGTTCATTGAACATTTGAAAGATAGCATGAGTGTAAGCGCCGAACGAAGTTCATCTACTGGGTATAAACCATATCATTTCTGGAAAAATTTTCTCAAAGGCACTTATACCCTTATGGATTTTCATGCTTCAATTTCAAAAAAATATTTTTAAAGCCAGACGTCACTAATTGAATATGTATGTATGTTCATACACACTTTGGAATGTTTTCTTGCCAGTAACCTTATTCCTAAACTTAGCTCAAGGTAATAAATATGGTAGTTTGGTTATAGAGTAAGGGGAGGAATAGTCTTTGCTTATAGGAATGCAGGATTGAAAAGGACAAATAGGTAAAGGGTTTCAGACAAAATATAACAAAAGACCCTGAATGTAGTCTTGTAAGAGGAGATAAATAAATCGGTAGGGATAAATCTTAGTGTATAGAGTGTGAATAAAGGAATCTAGAGAAGGAGCTAAAGGATAAAGCGAGTTTCTTTAGCTCTAAGGACCCGGAAAAGAAAACACCAAGATGGTATTGTCGACGGTAAGTAGGATAAAGTCACTTTAACTCGATCTAAAAGCTGAAAGCATAAGACTTCCTTGGAAATCCTAAGGTGAATATTATGAAACTAATCAGAAGCCAATTGAGGTCCTCGAGCTGAGGGTGCATTTTGAGGCATTGATATTATTGCCTTAGGAAATATTTTAGGATAGTTTTGGATTTTTTAGTTAAATAGGAAATGTGTATTTTCAAGGAGAGGTGGAGATAATAAGTAACTCATTGGTTTTTGAAAATATAATGGAAATGATCGTTCGTTGTTCAAAAATAAATGGATAATATCAGAGAAATAAGAGATTTGAGAAATTACCCGGAACTGCTCATTATGTTAACAAATTCCTCTAGCATATTTTGAATTACTCCAAGCTTCTCGGTAGGAAGAAGATTGGTAAATAGTTATCGATATTTTAAATGTAAGGAGAGAAGTTAACATAACATATCATTGTTGTA
Organism: Aelia acuminata; assembly: GCA_911387785.2. NCBI lineage: Eukaryota > Metazoa > Arthropoda > Insecta > Hemiptera > Pentatomidae > Aelia > Aelia acuminata. Next base: position 147,081,694 of record OU426978.1, read on the forward strand.
TATTGAAAAAATGGTTGCTGAGCCTTTATTTCCATCACGCGTTTATCTGAGGGAGATGAAGCGGTTTTGTAAAAATTTATGACATAACAATGAGCTGAACCACATGAGTTGGTTATCTGATATGGGATGTTTTGGGAGTTTAGAGAAGATAATCTTATTATTAAGAAAATCGGATATGATAAATATTGAAATGTTTCAATTATATATGGAAGGTATTTAGTTTTGGGTTGTTTTCATCAAAGCGGGCTTAGTTTAGGATAGATTAGGGCTATGGGGATCGAAAGGGACTGTAGAAGATTATGGAGAAGATTTGTCTAAAGGGAGTTATCAAGCTGGGAGTGGACTAATCTCTGCAGAGGCTTGGATTGATTGGATAAGATGGAAATAGGCCTTAAGTCTGAAACTGAGGAAGGAACAGAAACTTCGCTCGACGGGCGAACCATCAACGCTTTCCATGCTTTGAAAACTAAATTATGAAGAGAAATATAGAATATGCAAATGCACAGAAAAAGAGAGCAAAAAAACAGAGTTCGTAGTGTTTAGTGAAATGAATTCGAAGCCGAAGAGTGTAGCTTATTTTTTATTTGATATTTGATATATTTCCATTATACTTCAATTCACTGCTGAAAAGTTTATTTATGCGGTAGGTGTGTTTTCAGGTGCAATTAATCTTATTTCGAACACATAAATCTCTTGAAGGGAAAGGGTGTAGTTTTTAAATTGTTTAACCTTTTATTTGGTTGGTGTACAACCATCGTAAACTAAGAGCCAAATCAATTTAATATTTTTTTAATTTTTAAATTACCATTTGTTATTTTTTTTAATCATGCTTCTTTATATGTTCATAATACCTATAAAGGCCAAAGTGAAATATATTGTAGTTCAGATGCGAAAGTAATAAACAAACCCTATTTCAAAAAATCAACTTTAACTTCAGTTTTCTCATAATTTGATGTTTCGCTCTTATTGTTAGTTGAATTTGGTGTAACACCGACCATTTTACGGTGAAATATGTATCCGTAATACATACCTACATAGTATGCAACCACGTTTCTATCAATTTTTAATTGTAGGATTTTATATAAAAGTCCAATAGTTAATTTTTTTCAGTACAGTTTACAAGAAAACAATATTTCTATTGAGAGAAAACTGTTATTTGTTTCTTCATGTAAAAGTTGAAAATTGAGGGTTTCCTTTTTAGGAAGTATTAATATTAATACTTTTCTTTTTACTTTCACTTACCTATATATGAAATATATAGTAAGTGGAAGTATTGCGATCGTGAAAATTTTCGACTTCCGGTTTTCAACGGAAATACACGTTTTGGGGTCCCCTGAGTCAAAATAACCAAGTCCCGCGAAATGGTCTGTGTGTGTGTGTGTGTTTGTGTGAACAGACTAGCTCAAAAACTATAAACCGTGCGAACCTGAAATTGAGTATTTAGAGTATGTATAAGGCCGCGATGTGACAGCAAAAATTTCATCAAATTTGCTCAAAGGGAGGGGGTACTTTATTTAATAACTTTTTAAGTTTTTTTCGATTTTCTCAAAAACGGCTCTAACGATTTTGATTAAACTGAGTATTTGATCTATTTATATGCCTGAAATATGACTGTAAAAATTTCATCAAAATTGATCAACCGGAGGGGGGACTTTACTTAATAAATTTTGTATCATTTTCACGTGTTTTTTTTATTTACTCAAAAACGGTTTTAACGATTAACAAAAATAAGATATGAATGTAGAAAAATGTGTGACTTTGGGAAATGATATTTAGCAAAACACGTCAATTTCTAATCTAAGTAAGTTGGTAAGTGAAAGTTGTGTGTTGCGCCCACGCACCAGATTTTTATGTTATATTTCAGGATTTTATTTTATTATTTTTTTTCTTTTATTTTTTTTTCTTTCTTTTTTTCGTTTGTTTTGTATGACCATTTTATTTTATTTTTTGTATATGGAGCCAGACCTCCTGTAATTGTAATTATTACAAAATACAGTATTTTATTCATTCATTCATTCATTTCCTTTTTAGGTGACGATGTGTGAGGAAATTTGTCTTGCTACACCATTATTTCCAAAATCTTCTCTTTTATGAAATTCAATTCTTTCGATTTGAACCAAAATTATAGTACAGGATTTTATAATACATTCTTAATGTACATATATTAATGATTATAATCAATAAATACACATACCTCATCATGCCAACTTTATGAATCAGAAACTCACCAAGATCTGGAAGAAAAAAAAATGATATTACTTAATATTTTCTAAGAAGGCCCTTGCTGTAATGAATAATAAATAATTTAATGCAGAGTACCATTCAGAAGATTCTTGATACAGATATCACTAGTAAAATACAGATTAAATACCTCAACACATTTCAGATAGTATTTTAGGGTTATTGGAGGTTATATTAATTACCCAATAGAATTGTGTTTGTGTACTTTAATAATCCAAATCTATTGACCGTATAAACAGTTTAATCATATCTCTAAATAAATAATAGATAGCAGAACCGATTGGAATAGATCATGATATTTGTTCAAATATATTTGGTTTTGTTTTATTTGCGATACTGTTATCATTTCAAGTAATGTAATCCTTACATTTTTCTACCTTGATTATTTTATTTTATCTGTGATTTTCAAAAAATGAAAACTATAAATAAATATGTAAATGGAACTTATGACTGATTTACAATATGTCTTCGTTTTCTTTTCTTACTGTACTCTTTTTCAAAGTTTTATTTAGATGTATTATTAATATTTCTACTTTATATTTTTTTTTCTATATTTCACGTTAATATTCTGCTCTGATTCATTCATTGGTAACACGTGTAAAGAAGAATTGCTGAAAAGGTAAAAGAAAGGAAGTGGTAGGTATCTGGTTGCAGGTATCTGAATGCTGGACTTTGATATCTCAAAGATATTTAGGTTTCAATAAGAATTGCGGAAAACTTTGTTTTTTTAACTACCTCTATTTCTATAGTTTAATTATTAAACTAGATTGATTAACCTAGTTTTTTTTTTATTTTGCAAGTGTTTTTGATCATTAGAGGTGACGAGTTTGAAGAGGACGAACGAGATCAATTTTTAGTGAAATAAAAAAAATGAGCCTCTCATTTCTTCTCTCCCTTGGGGTTGATCCTCCCACTTATTAAAAAAGAGCGTTTCTTCTGCATTATATAGTTCTGAATTTCTTCTACCTTCTTCTGAGCTTCATGTTTTTGTTCTTCGTGGTCAGCAGCTCGAGGAAACCCCTTTAAATTTACTCAAGCTTTAACATTCTCCCAATAACGTTTGTAACTCTTATTTTATAAATCAAAAGCTATTTGAAATTCTGTTAACCTCAAAGGTTATATTACACAGAACTTTGGTTAATTTATTTTTTATTTTGAAAAGTTCTTTTATCAGAAGTTCAGAGTTACAGGAATTGTAGTTGTGAGATTAGGTGGTCTAAAAAAACTTTAATTCTTATTTCTGTATATATAATCAGAAGTGTTGGAAAGAGAATCCATATATTACTAAGGTATCCTCTTGAATAAGGCGAGAAATAGTGAACAATTAGAAGTGTTGGAAAGAGAATCCATATATTACTAAGGTATCCTCTTGAATAAGGCGAGAAATAGTGAACAATTAGAAATTTTCATTTCTCTACGATCTTAAATCTTTTCAAAATGTTCTAAAATCTTCAATATACACATTGCCTATGATGTATGAGAAGGAAGCACTTAAAATATTTATGCCCAAATTATGGTATATGTGTTTTTATCAAGACTTAGAATTGCTAAATGTATTATTGTTTTAGTTTGTATTTATGGTGGTTTAAATGTAACTACATGACGTGCTTTAAATAATTGTATTTAAAAATTAATACTCCTATTCTTCTAGTGTTCCTATAAAAAATTAAATAACAACAAAACGAAACTTTAAATGTTATCCGTTCAGTAAAGTTAGATATTTTATTATTAGATATCAAGTTAGTTGTAAATTACGGGTTGATCCCTGCCAATACTTAGTACAAATTTTCTATTACCTTGCAAAATGCAATAGTCATTCTAACCTGAATCCTCATAGCAGCTTATTCCATATAAGTAAATCTAATGGAATGAGTGCAATGCCATTTTGTTTTTCTTTTTTAGACATATAATGACTCTTTTTAAATGGAAATTGAAACTTTCAACTTTTGGAAAATTTGCCAATCAAATTATTTAACATTTTATTAAATTTAGCCATTTGCTATTTCAAAAAATAATGAGAGACTCTTATCTACTTCAAATAAATAAAATTTTGTCAAGACATTCAGCTTGGTGTCCTACGGACCGCGCTGTGGCTGGAAGTGTTCAATAAGGTTAGAGAGGAGACATTCAGAATATTGATGGGTAAAATTTGGATAAGATCTAGAAAAGTTTAAAGAAAATGTGTCATTTTTTGGAACTTTAAAAGCTACTTTCACTGTTTTTTAATTTTCTCAATTCTTTTTTTTTTTGGAATTCTCCTAACTCCGAAAAATTTGGAATGCTTAATGTCTCCGTTTCTTTAACTTTTTTCTTATAATTTTCAATTCCACATTTTTATGATATCATAATTTTTAAGCTGTAACGGTAAGAATGATAGTTAACGTTTTTCTTGTAGTCAAGCCAAAACTTGGATCTGGATCTATTAACCCCCTCCTCCCAAATTTATATTCCATCGGTTATTTCGAATTCGAATTCATCAGGTGTGGCGAGCCCAGCATGCGTTAAATCTTTTGTCCGAACCTTAAATTGAACAGCTCGGAAATTCAATTTGGCCAGCCTGCATAATTCCACATAGTCATCAATTACCTTATCCGCCTGCTAACGAGAATACAATTATAATTAGATACATATGAAAGCGGAGATTGAAGAGATAGCTAACAATGGCCGGGATACCTTAGTGATGCCTCAATCTCCCCCCCCCCCCCCCCCAAACCCCTCTAGCATACTCTACATTCATGGCTCGCTTCATAAGGACAAATTAACATATACAGCTCCCATGCGCCACATCGTTCTTCTGTCTAACTATGAAGGTACTGTGTTATACACCTTCATTTGATCGTAATTTGCTTGCAACAGAGATCTTAATTTAGGATAAATTTAATTAATGTTACTAGAGCAAATAAATTAAGAGATTTTAAAATACTAAAGTTGCATAGTGAAATAATTTTTTGTTTAAAATTTTTTGTTCGAAAAATTATAATTAATTTCTATGGTTTTCTTTTTATTCGTTACCTTTTGTTTTGTTTATTTATTGTATTGAGTAGTTATTTTATTAACTTAAATAACTACTCGATAAGAAAATTATTGTGATAATGTAAAAATTTAAATGCAACATCCATACCAGATTTATCGGTGCTTTTAGAGTTTCTTTTCATGCAAATATATTTGTTAAAAATAATTATATTTTTAATTCCAACTGTTAATAAGAAGAATTTTAATTAATTTAGTCGATGATTGTTATTAGATTTATTCCAGAAACAAAAAAAAAAATCTACAAACTGACATGGACCAACCATTTAACAACGCATATGAACTCTAAGACCATGCTTTCTAGCTATAAAAACATGCATATAAATGACATTTATTTTTAGGGAGGCGACACTGAAAAGAAGCTAAATGAAAGTCTTCCTCTCCTGAACAAAGATGAGATAAATATTAATCAAGAAGATATTTTTCGATCAGCTAAAACCTTTACAATATTTAAAACCTGATATTCTGGTTTTAAATAGCCTCCAGCCTGTAGTCTTGTTTAATTAGAAAGTGACAATTGATAAGATGAAATAATAAACTGAGGAAAAAAGTATTTTGTCAATAAAGATTAAGTCAAACTTAAGCAAGCGTCATAAGTAATGCATTAATCTATTAGCTATTTCTAAGGCTCCAATCAGGTTAATTGGTCAACAGCTATAGTTTTAGAGATTATTTATTAACACAGAATACAAGATAATAAATTTAAAAAATAAAGTATAAATTCATATTATTAATGTATGATAAAGAAATATTAACAGCTATAGTTTTATTTTCTTTGATTGAATGGTTTTATCGTTATTATAGTATTTTTCGAATCACTGAGTAAAAAATAAACAGAGGTTTTTAATATCTAATAAATATCCCTGAAGTAGAACAAAATAACAGTATACAGATGAAATAACTATTTAATTAGTATTATGAAAATCTTTATTTTATTTTTTGCTTCTTAAGTTAGATCGTTAATGAAGTAATGATTTTTAAGTTATTTGAAATTTATTGAGTATTTAAAAATCTAGGTTTTGAGTACTTAAAAACCATAAAACTCTCAATTCATTCTATTTTAAACTTTTAAAGTAATTTATCATACTTTAGAAAAATATATTTTATTGGTTCCTTGGCCACAGCAAATGGTGGTCCTTGTTGAGACCAGTTCAAGTGAAAGTTGAGACCAATTCTAATACCCACACACAATAGTGCTCGTTGCCGAGATTGCTTGTGACCTCTGCAGTGCACTTACAGTACTCTAAACGACTTAATTTATACACGTTACTGAAATAATTTAAAATAAATATATTTTCGGTTATATTTTTTTTTTAATTTTCCTACAGTACAATTACAGTCTTCATGTACAGGCTGTAAGATGAAATACCAACGAATAACTCAATAGGAACTATTAATTATTTAGTATTAATAATTTCACCAAACGTGAGTTTTAACAAGATTTGTAAAGATACAAATTATTTTAATTTATTTTCCCCTATGCTCCTACAAGGGTTATATAATTTTCCTCTGCATGTAACATCTATTTTTATAACAGAAATCTATTTTTTTAGACTGTAATGCCAAAAAAAATTTAGCGATTTTGAAAAAACTTTTCCGTAGTTGCAGAATATAAAAAAGACAAGAAGAAAATAAAATTTTATTAGTATATATCTGAAATAGAATATATCTTACTAGAATCATTAAAAAGATAATGAAATTTTCCTATAAAAAGAAAAGAAAATAATTAAATCATTACCAGCATTAATAAAATTAAATCAACACGCGTTCTATACATCTCGGTGAAGATTTCAGATTTATAGCTGATATAAGATTAAATTATTTCAAACTACAAATGTAAATTGTAAAAGTATTGCCCTTATCACCAACAGTTGGCAGATAATAAATTTTAAACATAAATACAACTTGTAGCAATGAAAAAAGTTAAGATTAAAGCTATTTCAAAATATTTTATTTATACCATCCTCTAAATGTTTTCGTCTCATGGATCATGTTCGTGGAAATCCTCTGCTCTTCTAAAATGGGCAAGGGGTTTTAGAAATGCAGTAAAAATCCTGACTCACGCACAATAGCTGACTCGGCACCCACAAAAATCATCAGCCATTTCTATGAAGATACCTCTTGTTTTATTTGACATAATTTACTCATCTACAACAGAGCATTTGAGTTCATCTATTCATTTACCAATGATATAAGACATGAAACTATACATGCAGTAAAGTATCCCTTGAAGCTCATTGGGTTACACGTATTAATGGGCCAAGTGAAAGTGATATAATACAACACATAATATAAAGTTTTAAGAATGAAAAAATAACCAAGCTTGAATAACGACATATGTACAACTGAAGTGCATATAATATTTTAAGAAATTTCACAAAATAAGAATATAGAAATTACAAAGCATCCACAATGGACAAGCCAACACAATGGACTTAGAAAGTAGAAGACTGCTTGAGAGCAATGAATTCAAACCGACCATACAGATAATGAAAAAAAATAAAAAAATAAAGCACTGATTTGTAGACCCTCATTAGTAGCAAGGTATTCTAGATTGGAGATAGGAGTAATTAACCGCTCCCTGCCTTGCATTCTAATTTATACGCAACTCCACTTGCCGTAGCAACTTAAATGACAGGGCAGTATTAACAAGCGAGGCGAAACTGATACTTTGCATTTGAACTTTTTTTTTTAGTCATAATGATGAATTTTAATTCTGCTTCCAATTTATTCTTAATAAGTGTGCCTGCTTTATTACAGGCAAATGTTTTAAAGTAAATAAGTTGGAAAATCCTCAACAAAGAAAAAAAAATTACTACCCATAACAGTTGTATACTATTCCATTATGAATTCATTCCTGTGTTTTTTTCCTTATGAACTTTTTTTATGAAAAAGTTTGTGAAAAGTTCTTGAATGAATCAGGCTATAATTCTTTGTCCAGCTTTAGAATTTTAAATCTTCAAGTCATACAAAATGCACTAAAATTACAGTTTTTTAGAAACCTATCAGTATGTTCATCACATTCCTTGGTCCATGGGAATATATAAAAAAAATATTAGATAAATAATAAGAATAACTACGTCATTATTATTAGAGCCTGAATATAAAATGATTTTTCTTACAATATTATATTTTATTAAAGGAAATAATTTTTTCTTTTAATGGGTAATATTAAAAAATACAGGAAAAATTTAAACACGCTTCCGCCAAATATTATTAACAATCGGAATCCTTGCTTTAATCACTGAAAACATACTTTAAAAAATAGTGTATACCGATTAAATGAAATTGAGAGGATGAATTAATGAAAATAGAATTATAATTTTGATTCTCACTCCAACCCGATGGCAACTTAGTTGGCGGCATATACATGTCGACGGACTTAGCCTTGACTGAGACCTACTTACTTACAACTTGATTCAACAAAACTGGTGAGTCCTATCACCAAGGACAAATAAGTTTCTGACTAACCTATATTTACAAATTGAAATAAATACATTACAACCCTGTTAAAATACAGTGAAAGAGCTCTCTATAACCATATATTTCGGCTGAAATCTTTGAAGTTTAATCTTTATGGTTTTATTTTTGCTAAGTACTGGATAGGTAACTCAACATTACAAAATCTTGACTTGGTGTGTTTCACTAGTAAGCTGGCGATGTATGCAGCAGAAACAATAAAAGTGTAGCTCACCCTAAATTATTTTGATTTTTTTTTTTCAATGTTTGAATAATACCTATTAAATTGAAGAAAGTTTCGGTGAAGTGAGAGGCTTTTTCGTGGGAATTTCGGATGTTATTCAATTAGTCGGATTCATTTGATAAAATAATCTTGATCGGAATGGTACAGACATTAATCAAACTTTAACGCGAAATGAAAGTTTAATTGCTTTTCGAACTGGTAGCCGATTCAGAAATTCATGAAATAATGTAACACTAGGGAAAATATACAATCGTTTCAAAACTGTGATAGAACTATAGACTTAAAAAAAAAAATGATTTTTAGAATTCCACATTTTCCGGATTGTAAAAAATTAAAATAATTATTTAAAAATTTACCAGACATATTTTCAGAGTTTTTCTTTTAAAACACAAGATGTATTTATTTTCTTTTTTATTTATAGCGGAAAACTGATTAGATAATCAAGCAAGAGGCTAAGAAGTAATGCTTTATAAAAAATAAATAAATTACAGAACAAATATCTGCCTTTTATAAGTATTATAAAATTACTTGATTATAGTTTTATGCCAATAATCCCACACATAAGCAGACTAGTTAGGAAAAAAATCTCTCTGTACACTAAATTATAGTTGATCATTTATGATCCTAGAATCCGAAAATATCTTGCTAGACAGAAGTCTAACATTGAACCCACACACTAAAAAGACAAGAGCTTAACTGACGAGTTGACCAACTTTATAGATTGCTCTTACAGAAAATCTATTTATCTACAAAACTAATTTGAAACCTATCGGGGCCTACGGGCTCGAACTGTTGGGAACAGCTAAACCATCTAATTTCAAACTAATCCAATCTTCCGAACAATAGCCAATGCTCCTTTCTATGTAAACAACAAAACCCTACGCCATGACCTGAATATCCCGTTCGTCTAATCCTAGACATTTCACGATAACCTTGCCAATCATTCAAACCTTACTGATAATCCCTATCTATCTCAACACATCCCAACAACCTCCTAGAGGGTTGCAACGCTATCTTTTCTAATACGTTACATAGTTCTTTCGATGGTCAGATTCCTCGCTTATATCAGGTGTGCTTGTGGCTTTTGCGCCCTCGCTCAGCCTCCACTGGCTTTAATAACAGCGATGCTGCTGAGAGAAAAGAGCGGGAAAACTTGATGGTTTGGGAAAAACCTGTCTCGGGGTTTTCTGTAGTTTTTTTATTAGTTTATGAATGTGCAAAAGATGTTTATTTGTATTTACTCAAGTTGATTATTTTATTTTTTCTCTCTTTTCTGATATTTTTATTTATTTATAATTATTTTAAATAGAGTGTGAATGTGTTCATTTATCGATATAACCATTTGCTCGACTGGGAAAGAATCGAATAAAGAGTTTGTTATTCATCATGAAACTTAACTGTATTGTAATGTAAAGCAGCATAATGTGATTTTGTCTGTTGCTAAATTGAAAAGAGTTCTAGACTTCTTGTCGGAACAGTTAGATAACTGTATTTCGTACGAAATATAAGAAGCAATAGACTTGGGGGAGAATGTTACTTTTGTGTCACACACAGCAGTTACTTCTTGTAACAGCGTGAGCTTTTATGTTTGCCTGACGTCACAAATTATATTTTTTTCGTAAATAAAAGTTAGATAAACCCACATTACTGTTACAGCATAAACAAAATATATTTATATTAGAAGAAACAACTGTAGATATCTAGCAAATTTAGGACTGATCTTACAATAATATTTTATGAGATAGCGATCTACAGAGATTAAAGTATTGTTTTAATTTAAAAAAAAAAAAATAAAACAATGAAATACGAGGATCAAGATTTTTTCATGACCTAGAAAAAAAAATTCATCTCAGTTCAATTCGTGAGGTCGGGGAGATTGCTACTAAGGGATACAATTATGGGAGGACGGAAAACGTATTAGCACGAGTTTCCCTTGTCGTGTTCTTGCTCCGCCTCTCCCCCCAAAGTCTTATTACACCGAGTTCCTTATGCATGCAGAACCATGTTGTCCCGCTAACCATCCAATTCCTTGCTTCTCTCTCCTCAGGTCCCTATTCGTCAATTTTTATTCTCTTAGCTGATTTGCAATGAAACCTACCTGTGTAGATGTCTTCATCTCACTGATATTATTTCATTGTTATCTGATTATTTTAAATATTATACAGTGTCATATATTTTTCTGAATTTCAAAATTATCTTCATCAGTAATCACATGTATAAAATCATATCAGGTATCATAAATATACCATCATCAGTTACCAACAAAAAGGTCTGAGAATAGTAGTAACGAATAGTAATATAATTTTAGTACAGCCGAACCTGGTTAAGTGGGACATGCTTAAGTGGAATACCTCTATAAGTGGTACAGAACTTGTTGTCCCTTCATTTTACTCTTAAATAAACTCTTTAACTGGAATGTTTTCACCTCTATAAGTGGAATAAATTTTTTGGGAGTTACCTTAGTAAGTGGGATGATTTATGTATCCACCTCTATAAGTGGAATCCACATTTCTAAAAAAACGTGGAGGGTTATCCTGTTCAGCCACAGGATTGGAAAAATGTGATAGGAGATACCAATGATAAGCTTCCAATATTCAAACAGTATGTCAAATGATAATGATGAAATTATAACAGCAGGAGAGCTGAATGATTAAGAAATCCGAGACAAATTTAAAACGGCGGACGGAAATTAAAATTAAGAAGATCCAGGGAGGCTACCAGTCACGAAAAATGATGCACTAATTATTATTGAGAAGTTACAGATTTTTTTTTAAATAAATAAAGGGTCTGAAGGTGAAATCTTTGATAAATTATAAAACATAGAAAAAAAAACATTTTTAGGTGCCAAAGTGAAGTAGAGAAAAAAATAAGTGAATATTTTTATTAAAACATTTGTACATAATTATCTTGTAATCTGCATTATTTTATTTTCACATTACAAAAAATATCAAATAAGTAATTGTATCAATATTTCATGTATATATGTTTTTTAATTGTGTGCGGTAATATTTTTTTATAAAAATTACAAGTTGTTTGAAAACCTCTTTTAGTGGTACAAGCCCCCTTAACAAGATACCTGCACCCTGGATAAGTGAAACCTTGTTTAAGTGGAATACCTCTGTAAGTGGAATTAAAATCCTGCCACCAAGAGATTCCAGTTATCCAGGTTCGACTGTATAAGAAAAGGGAACATTTGTTCCATATTTAATAGAAGATGGTCTTGTCCCAATTTATGTAAAAATAAATAATGAAATGCAGTATAATGTAATTTTTTTTTCTCTATATGCTTACAAATTACATAATGTAAAGTTTTTATTTTTGCAAAGCCTGTGAAGTTATAATTGAATGAAATAGAATTCCGTGAAGCAGTATACATTAATAATTTAAAAGAAATTATGGGATGAAAAATCATTTTTCAACAATTCTTAAAAAATGAGGAAAAGAAAAAATAATGTGAAGTGATATCTACTTCCTAAGTCTAGTAGGTACTTAAAAAAAAAAAAAATATCATAATTGGTAATGAGATAATTAACTCATTGAATAGTTGGATCTATTTTACTAAGAAAACGATCGAAGATACAGTAGTGAAAAGTAAATATTAGGTTTCTTCAATAAATCACTATCCCCGAACCCCAATCCTCTGCCCCCATTTCTTTCTGTTATTGATTCACAGATACTGACAGGGATACTTTTAAGTAAATTAAGTTTTTATCCCTCAGCATATTCCAAACCATGCCTAAGTTTAAATATCTGAAGTCGTGAAGTTAAAATATTCGCTTCTCATTAATAAAGTGGATAGCATAAAATAAATAAAGTAATATCATTTCGGTCAATATATTTATTTACAGGTTTATCTTCCTTAATTTTTTCTTCTCCATTATTTGATTATTAAACGATGGCGATTTAATGAAATATCTAGGATATGAAGAATTTTATCGTAATCAAATGCTGCTCGAGAAAGACGATGTATGAATGGAGGGCTAAAAAAATAAACAAATAATAAAATAAAAAATCTGGTGCTATGTGCGCAACACACAACTTTTACTTACGTACATACTTAGATTAAAAATCGACGTGTTCCAATTATATGTAAACGACATTCCTCAACTTCACACATTTTTCCACATTTAAATGCTTATATTTGTATATCTCCTTAAGTTATATTGCAAAACTTAGAAGTTCTCAGTAAGTACTTTTCGATTTATTATTGCTTGTTTTATTTTAGACCTAATTTAGACAAGAGTCGAGTTTTTTTTACTAGTTGCTTCTTTTTCACTGCGAGTTGCTTATTGTAAATATATCCTGAAGGCATTTAAAAATGAGACAAAATTTATTAAATAAAGTGCCCCCTCCGTTTGATCAATTTTGATGAAATTTTGACTGTCACATTGCGGGCATATACGTCCACCAAATACCGAGTTTGGTCAAAATCGTAAAAGCCGTTTTTGAGTAAACAAAAAAAAAAAAAAAACACGTGATAATGAGACAACATTTATTAAGTAAAGTGCCCCCTCCAATTAATGAATTTCGATGAAATTTCTGCTGTCGCATCACCATCATTTACATACACCGAATACCGAGTTTAATCAAAATCGTTAGAGCCATTTTTGATAAAATTGAACAAAACCTGAACATTAGACAAAATTCTTTAAATAAAGAACCCCCTCCGTTTTAGCAATTTTGAAGAAATTTTTGCTGTCACATCGCGGGCATATATGTACATACACCAAATACCCAATTTCAGGTTCTTGCGGTTTATAGTTTTTGAGATAGTCTGTTCACACACACACACACTATTTCGCGGGACTTGGTTAATTGGACTCAGGGGACCCCAAAACATGTATTTCCGTTGAAAACCGGAAGTCGAAATTTTTCACGATCGCAATACTTTCCTTGCTATATATTTCATATATAGGTAAGTGATAGTAAAAAGTTGTATAGATAAAAGATGTGATTAATTAATGATGTATTCATCAAAAAGAGAAAATCTAATAAGCCCAAGAGATGGGTTGTGGTGGGGTAGCGAGCGAACTAACGCCTTAGAAAATCCGCGTCGCAGTGGGGCAAAACGGAAAAACGTGGAAACAACTCAATATCTCAGAATCGGTTAGTCCTACTTAGATGGATATTGTTGCATTCTATAAAGGATGGAAAATTACACTAAGGTTGCAACTAAATTATATTATATACATATATATAATTATAAATGAAACTTAAGAACAGGTATTTAAAAAAATTAATTCAACTCAATTTTTACTTAATTTAGCTTATTTTGCTCTGATTTAACTCGATTTTAATTTAAATTTCCTTTAAGGTTGCATTTTTTTTTTAATTCAGTCAGCTTATGTATTGTAACATTTTATGGGAAAATATTGAAACCCCTGCCTTTAATCGTATTTATAATCACCTCATACTGATATTTAGACAGTTTTGACAGGATAAAAACAATTAGAGCAAAATTAGTGCTGAAAACTGAATTTTTACTATTTGTCATTGGGAGGAGACTGAAGCAGGTATCAAGTTTCATATTATTTTTTAAATTAAAAATAATTTAAAACATATTTTTGTAGGTGTTTGGGAATGTGAGTAAATGATTTTTAAATAAATTGGAGACAGCTAACTTTACGATATTTTTCTTCTCGGCCCCACTGTGGCGGCGAGGAATATATTGTTAGATACATCCCAGTCCTATATCTATCCCTGCCAGGATAAGCCCTTATCTATAATTATGCTTAAGATTATTTTTTTTGTGTGAACGATTTTCGCTTAAATAATGGTTTTTACTGAATGGTTACTGTTACAAAGTGGTTCGTCTATCTGTGCACATTACGGCTCTAAAACATCGATCATTAAAATGGCCGTAACAAGCTCAAAATATTTTCGTAAAATTAAATAGCAATCTTACAACAACAAAAATTATAATTTCAACTTAAAATAAATTTTTAGTATGGAAGAAACTTATCGTTTTTTATTTGTCTCCTATTAAAGAATAAAAATTAATTCTAGAAACGAACATTCGATTTTTTTTTTCTTTTCCTCGCTTGCCCCACTGTGCGTTGTCAGTGATTGTCACCTGTCACACGTTGTCAACTGTCAGTGATCACCTGAAGGAAGTGATTATTGATAGAGCAAGTGACAAATTAGCGATAACCTGAAGATAGAGCTAAACTCATAAGAAAACAGCTCCACTACTCGCATGACGGTAGCTCCACTCGCCACCACCGGTCAATAAGTGCGAGCTACTGGCCTAGTAAGTAGATAGCTATTGCTCTAGTTTCTTATCTGCATCTTTTAAGTAGCTAATAGCCATTTCAATTTGTCTCGTACAATGTTGATTCATCAAGGTTCGTAGCGTCAGAAAAACCTTACAAAAAAAAATCTGGTGCGTAGGCGCAACACACAACTTACACTTACTTACTTAATTATCTAGATTAGAAATTGATGTGTTTTGTTAATTGCCACTTTTCCAAGTCACACACTTTTCCACATTCATTTCTTATTTTTGTTTTTATTTGCTCTATAAAAACACTAATATTTTTTATTATTAAATAAATGTTTTTTACTTGTGATAATTCGGCAATGCAAACATACTACTCCAAGTCGTCTGATTTGATAATTCTCTATGTAGTTGTTGAAAACTTCATTCAGTTACCATGAAACGAATAATTTCCATTAAATGAACAGAACGGCTTTAATTATGAACAATGGTCTGTCATTAAAGGCGCATGCGTGGGCTCAAGGTGTTAAGAGTTAACTAAATATTTTTCTTTTTTTCTCCTCTATAGGTTTACTTGAGTTTTTGTCAAATTTCATATTTAGCCATTTCTTATTTTTAAGCGTATCGCGACAGTTAATTTCCCCATATAAATAAAAACAAAGGTTCTTCATAGGCAAACAAAAAAGGCTCCTTCACCTTTTAAGCCCCCTCAGAACATTTTAATAATGATAAAGCTTACCTGATAACACACCATTTTCATTAAACGTGACGAATTCGATCAAAATCGTTAAAGCCGTATTTGAGATAATCGAAGAAAAGGTAAGAATTGGAAAAAATGTTATAAAATAAATTTCCCCCTCCTTTGACCAATTTTGATAAAATGTTGGCTGTCACATCTTTGACATATACATACATCAAATACCCAGTTTGATCAAAATCGTTAAAGCCGTTTTTGAGTAAATAAAAAAAAAACGTGAAAATTATACAAATTTTTTTAAGTAAAGTGCCCCCTTCGGTTGATCGATTTGAATGAAATTTTCGCAGTCATATCTCGAGCATATAAATACATTAAATACCCAGGTTAATCAAAATCGTTAGAGCCGTTTTTGAGAAAATCAAAAAAAACCTTAAAAAGGTATTAAATAAAGTACCCCCTCCGTTTGACCAATAATGATGAAATTTTTGGTGTCACATCGCGGGCCTCTACATAAATTAAATACCCAATTTCAGGTTCGCACGGTTTATAGTTTTTGAGCTAGTCTGTTCACACACACACAGAATATTTCGCGGGACTTGGTTATTTGGACTCAGGAGACCCCAAAACGTGTATTTACGTTTAAAACGGGAAGTAAAAATTTTTCACGATCGGAAACTTTCCCATACTATATATTTCATATAAAGGTAAGTAAAAGTAATATATGTTGAAAGTACTGATATATAGTGCATATCTCTATTCTTATAATAAGTATCCAAGTGATTCCGTTGTTTGTTAGCTCCTACTAATAGTATATATGTTATATATTATATATATTTAGAACGTATCGGTTATTGTTTATAAAATATATGACTGAACATGTATCGTGTTAATCTTGCGAAAGGAATTCCAAAGAATTGAAAACTAAATTATGCAACGTACCTTCTTTTCATTATTCACAGTAAGAAATGGTATGCCTACTGAGAAAACTTATTCTCCATTCACGACAAGAGCAGAGTATAAATCCAGCTGTCACTCAACAGGTAGGGGTTATACTCTGTCGTTACAGCAAATGTCGTTTTCTCTTAAAGGCTTGTTTTAGATTCGAATACAACGTAACAGGTATACTATTTCTTCTGTGAGCGATACAATCTATAAACGATTTTTTTCCTGATTTATTCTCTACCCAAATTGCTAATGATTAGTATGCTGAATTTCGTTACATTAGTCAAAGCGTTTGTGATGAGGTCGTGTATAAAAAACTGTAGAACAAAAGGGAATACATCGTTCCAGTTTTACTGATATTTTTTCATGAGTTACTGCCTTACGCTTTTTAATGTAAAATTCAAATATTATGGTAATAATGATGAATGTTTCTAGCATGAAAAATATTTTTTTGGAACTCTCGAGTTTACTTATTCATTAATCTACTTAAAAGGTTTTTTTTTTAAATATATATAAAAGGAAACCCTTACATATAAAACGTTTTTCATCAAGAATTTTTGCACTAATAACAAACACTCTTTGTTACCTTCCCAAAAAAGCTCTGCATTCTTACAACAACCTGTAATATATAATGACCAACACATATTAAACCTTTCATAACGCAATATGTTTATGTAACAAGAGTATTTCATTAAATGTTGCTTATCTGAGAAAGAAATTCATTGATACGACTCGAATTTGGACTGATGTGCATATATTGTATCTACTTGATGACTTCAATGCAATATTACTATTAAAATATATAACTTAACTTTTTCCTTCGATCCCTGGTTAAAAACTGAAAATCATAGACGTTAGAAAACAAATGTTTTCAATCACGAACACAATATAGTCACCAACGCGCAACTGGAAATTTTAACTAATACAGACCACCATTAGAATGAAATCAACATTGAAATCCAACAAAATTAAGTTACCTACTCTAGGGTATTTAGGGACGGATACAATAGCCACATTCAGTCCCAAGGCAATAAGCAGAGAGATTAATCACTTGAGTAGTTAACGCCCTCTCGTGAAGTCAACTTACAGTGCTTAACTTACTTGCATGTACTAAGTCCACTTGACAGGCAGCTATCTTACAGAGTGCTAATAAATCGCAGGGATGAATAATACTATGGTTAGAGAGGAATTTGCAGCGTTAGGTGGAGAATGAGGGCTTGGGTACATTCCAACTGGTTGGATAAGGTATATATATATTTATATATATATATATATATATATATATATATATATATATATATATATATAAAAGATAAAATAGAAATAATGTATAGATAAAATTATATATGAATATAGAATAATTTATTGACTTTCAGATAAAGTGTTCTGAAGGTATAAAAGAACCTAATACCTTATTCAATTATTGATAGATCTGACTAATCCTAGAGGAAAAACACTAGTACTTATACTAACTAACTTATTAAAACAAGGTGAGGGATTAGAATTAAATTATTCATCGACACTATCCTTATAGTACCTTTTTAGCAATAGCAAAGGATAAACGAGGCATGTTTTTTGTTTTAAGTTAACTAATGTGCTTATAATCATACATCACAGAATCTACGAAACTCGAACAGTTGGCTCGAATACAGGAAGATGACAGCCGTGGTTGTTCAAACATCAAAAAAGCAAGAAACAAATTTTATCCCTCTACTTGTGACATCAATCATTTATACGTTACCTATAACCACCCAAAAATATTACACCTACGTTTTTAGGAGCTATTAATAATTACTTTCCAGTTGATTTGTATATTTTTTTAGATAGACCATAAAAGGTTTTCAGACCCAATATCTTTATCACAAATAACACACCCAACATCTGCAGGCTTTGGGTTGTGGCCTAATTTTCTGGCATTTTCTTGCAATTGCGAAATCATATTTTTGGCGGAAGATCTTTTACGTTCAAATGGGCCTAATGAATCTCAAATAAAGTTGTATTTTCCCCTCACGACTCAGATGCGGTTTTTAGTTGCATATTCGTTACTTTAGCATGGTGACGACAATATATTATAATCATTTAAAAATATCATCTTTCCGAGCCTGATTAATATTCAGTTTCTTCTTTAGTTAGGTTCTCGGACATTAAATAAAAAATAAAGGAACACTTACTTTTTAAAAATTCGGATGTACGCTTGTTTGAGTTTTAAGATGTAAAAACGTTTTACTTACTGAGAAGACCCGAAAAATTGCATCACTTTACTTACTTAAAACTTAACCTTAACTTACTTAACTTAATAAATAATAATCTTACTTAACTTAATAAATTATTAACCTTAACCTTAACTTAACTTTAACTCACTTAACTTAACCTTACATGTGACTACACTAATTAATTTAAAGCAATTTATACTGCCACATTTTAACAAGGAAATTATGGAATCGCCAAAACGGCATGAAATTTGGGGAGATAGTTACTGGATAGATTTAGCAAAACTTCTAAAGGTTGCAAAGAAGTATCTTTTGACCTGTCCTCAGATTAGGTCGCACAGTGGTTGAAAATCGACTATTCTCGGAAAAAAACCTTGTCAAACTTGATCTGTAAGCCCCGAAAAAATAAAGTTGATATTAGCATAACCACGATTGAATTTCCTATAAAAGGTATAGGTTGGAGCCCCGCTTAACTGGCTATTCCGATCAACCGGTGGTGTAAGGAAAATAGAAAAAAAAAATATACACCAATTTTTGACACGAGATTGGCTAGTTTAAACACTTTTGCTGTTTCATGATAATAATATCATTGATAGTACTTGCAATATAATTTTATTTCATAAAAACTCCCTAGTTAGGTAAAAAAATAATATATATCATACATAGGATCTATCAATTATTTTCTTCGTTATATTATAATTTTTAACTATTAAAAGTATTATCATATTAAAACATAAGATTGGGCTTATCCGGCTTTAATAACTACCACTCTGTGAAAATTCAGTTCCGTAATTCATGCTAAGTAACAGCTGAACTTTAATACCAATTTTTTAAAAGCAAATGAATTCACAAAATATCTAGACCTAGTTTTTGTAACCAAATCTGTACATACGACACACTCACCGAAATACACGACGACTTGACTACTCCACTACCTCTATCTAATGATCCACCTTCGGTGTTTCATCCCTCAAAAAAATCCACAAAGCAATCAAGATTTCCGAACAGAAAAGCACCGATCTATGATCTTAACACTCCCTTTATACTTCGTCATCTACCTCGAAAAGCTGTTTTGTTTCTTAGACAAATCTTTGAATATATCTTACACACAACCTGTTATCCTCTTTTTTGGAAACTCTCCACACTCAAACTGATTCTAAACCCATTAATCCTATATCTTACTGTCCTATCGCACTCTATTTATAATGGGGAAAGTATTTGAAAAACTTTTCGTGAGCCAAATTAAGCCTTTACTTGAAAGTAGTGAAGTGGTACCGAGTCATGAGTTTGATTCTGTGCAAGCCATTCTTCATTTTTTTTATGAATCTATTTTTATTTCTATAAGCTTCCTGCCACTTTTTTTTAAAAAAGAGGCCATACAATTTTCATGAAAAATCGATTAATTTCCACCAAGTTATCCGAGGTCATGTTAATAAACTTATAGTTAATAATTTCCAAACACATACTAAAACCACGGTAGGTGAAGAAGTAGATATATCATCGACCTAATAACGATTCAGACTGACTTTATAAATGATGCTACAGATCCGGTTAGTAAGGCTGGATGTTTTACTTAACGAATAATTATAACCTAATTCTAGGCCCAAGCTCCATAGCGAAAAAACTGCATGGAATAGCAAAGGCAATTCAATAAAAAAAAAATCTCACATTTACAGACGCAGGTGGACGCAGCCAGAATATGATTTAATATTTCCTTAGAGGTATCTTCTTCTTTAAAAAATGGATTTTAAAACTGCGCTCGGCTGCGGTTGAAAAATATGTATTACCAAAAAAAAAAATTGTCTTAATTTTTTAGCATTTATTGAGGATTTTATTTCTGGTTTAAAACATTGAAAAAATAGGATCATTTTTATGGATCGCTTTTCATGATTATGGCGGAAAATCGCTCCAAGAAACAAAAATGCGAGTTGCAAAAATAATCATAGTTTTATAAATTTTTCGTTGAAAAATGAACTTTTTCAATGATCGATTTTCAAAGGGTCATAACATGTGTAAAAATCGGAATAGCTCCGAATAAATTGATGGAATGTGTCAGGCATCTATTCTATTTATTAATAATGAAAAGAAAAAGAATATTCCAATACCTTCAAAAAATAGGTTTTTTCCGCCTTTCAACCACTGTGGGTCGTGGAAAATCACATAGCGGTAAAAATTACGTTGCCACAGGTAGAGAGTGATCACACCAAACAATGTCACACGATTAAGTTGAACACATAAGAAAATTAAAATCATTTCGCACGCAAATTATTTAGTTTGAGCTTGATACACACTGAAAAGAACGTAAAAAAACAAGGGAAGAAATGGTTGTCATTAATTTATGAAAATAAAGGTTTATTAATGAATAATTTAAATTAGCTAGAGTTTGTTAGAACTACTATGCTTAATATTACCAACATGAATAATAAGTTACTTCTACTGTTTCAAACAATGACGTACCTATTCAATCAATATCCTCTAACAAACTCAATAAATTATTCAATCATCATAGGACTAACTTTAAACATTAAATCAACCACAAAATAGCAAATTACTAGAGTAAAAAATAAATAAATAAAAACAAAGTCCTGAATAACGTACTATTTCAAATATATTTGAATCTCTAAATAGTAGGAATTGGATACCAAACATTAAACAAAAAAAATTTAAAACATTAAAAAAAATGAAGAATGAATAATATAAAATAAATTTAAATCATAAAAGAAAGTTAGATTTTAGAGGCTTAGTTCCATATAATTAAAATAGCTGTTTATAAAACACGAACTAACCCTGTTTTCAGAGTTTTTTAGCACACTTTGAAAAAAAAATGTTACTTATAGTATTTCTATTATAAGTAATAGAAATATTGATTTAACTTAAATAAATAAAAATATGCTTTTTTTTAGGACAAATTTCGAACACATGTTGTCCATTTCACTATGGCAATAATAATTTAATAGGGAATCATATTGTAGTCAAGATCAAAACACAAGAATAAACTAAACCATGATAATCAAATAGATTAATTTCGCGTAAAATAGGATTTAAAGGCAGGCTTTATTCTGCCTATGACATTTATAACCCACATCGCGGAGCTCCTCAACAGATGATAAAATATGTTTAATTTCAGGATTAGGGTTGACTTATCGGTGCATATTCCCATATATCATCTTTTCGAAGTTAGATTTCTATAGAATTAGCGCATTTTGATTGGATCGGAATTCGGATTTTAAATAATAAATTTTAACTATTTTGAATAAATGTTTAAAAAAAAATTTTTATGAATGCTTAGTGAAATAATTTTGGAATATTTATAATTATACCTTAACACATAATTTTACAGCCCAGATGATGCCTGAAGGGGCCAAAATTTGGCTCATATATATATAAATATATTTGAATTTGAGACTATTTGAGGCCTTTTTTTTCTATATTATTGAATAGTCTCCTTCCTGCTATTGAAAAATCTTAAAATAAATGTTTGATTTAACTATAGATTAGTATTTTTTCATGTTCGTTGTAAAAAAAAAAAACTGTAGAAGATTGTTAAAAACGAATAACCAGAAAGAGGTAACCGTATTGAAATAATTCTAAGCCGCATGGACCCTATTTAGGAAGTGTATTAACACGATTATAATTCTACATTCTTTGTTCTTCTCTTCAAAAACCTACCATCACATCTCAAACTAGAAGACATCTGTAAATTTTACTAATATATTTTGACTTTAGTATTTTATAAGTTGAAATGATCTTCTCATGGAAATTTGCCTTGTCGTTCAATAGTATGTTGTTATGTTCCTGTAATTTGTTATGAAAAAAATAACATGTTTGCATTGCCTGTCGATATTTATTTTTTAAATATCAAGAATCTATTATTAGAATTATTAAACTTTTAAAATGTAGATGTTGGTACTTCATATCCATCTGAGTTTGAGTAGGTATGTGATATGGCACATGTATGTATGTCCAGTTAGCATTATGTAAGTGCTAAGCATATGTTTTAGTTTTGTAAAACTGCATGAAATAGTTTAAGTCTTTAGATATAAGCGTCTTTGGTTTCATTTTAAAATGTTATCCTTCTAACGAAAGTCATCCCAGATAATTTACCGTATTCGTCTGTCGAGTTTCGTTATTTAAAAAAATAAAAAAAAAACTGTGAAAGAGATATTTCCTCGAAGGGTTAATCTAATATGTTTTGATTTTATAGAACCAGTATATTTCTGGTAAGATGACCGAACTGACGGTCATGTCTTATTTTTTGGTCTGTCAATATGTCAATCAATGTTTCGTTTATAAATTGTTCGAATAATTTTAATCATATCGGAACGAGGCTAATTGGTATGTAGGACGAAGGACTGCAATGGCAACTTATGATATCGTTAGTAAATTATTGTCAGAAACATTGCAGCTAAATGTTGTATTAGTTGTACTACCTGAGATGTAACAAAAGATGGAGAAGGTAGTATCAACTGAAGGGGGATGTCTGATGTGTTGAGTACTAGGGTTTTAATTTTAAATTAAAAACTAAACAAAACCCATTTCATTTTTTCCCAGTAATAAAATATTCGAAATCATTAGGAACAAAAGTGTGTTTGTAATTGATTATTAAATTATATGAATCTGTTGTTGATGAAAATACCCAGTGAAAGCTGATCAAATATTCGCAGGTACTGATAGAGACCAGAGCCTCTAAGAAGAAACCGGAAATCAATCACACTGACCCAGGATTCCAAGCCTACCTCTCCGCGTTCTATACCCATCAGGAAATATACTGCCACTTCAAAGAGTGGCCCCAACCAATATGGTTAACCACTGGACGCGGTCTGCAAACAGTTCTGTACGAATCACCATAATATTTCAAAACGAGCAAGTTGTCGATCTGCAACCTCAGGTAATAATACAAAAACTACGATAATTTATAATACGTTTTGGAATTTATCCTAATGTTGTGATTTGAATCAGTATAATAATAGACATTGATTTAATTCAGTTGACGATAAATAAGATTATAATCAATCAATATGGAATACAGGCTGATCATTGAGTTTTATAACATTATTTTAGTGGGTAGTGTATATTTCCATAATTGAGGGCGATATTGTTTTTTTGTTTAAATAGGATACTTTTTTAGGATAATTTATATAAATAACAATATATAAATTATATAAATAACTTATATATAGGAAATATAAGTTATTTTAACAGTTTATTCTACTGTAAGAAGTCAGTTATGTGTGTTATTTAAGATGATAGAGTTAAATTCCTCAATATTTTAAGAGCATCGTATGTTTAAAATAATTTACCTAATGAAATAAACCCGTTGTGAATTTACGACATTTATTTAATAATTTTTACAACATTCTATTAAGTGATTTTATGTTTAACCTAATATAACGAATTGGAGTTCTCTCTTTAGATATTATCTCTAGCCTCTTAGACTTACAAGGGGAGGGCACAGCTATGGGGTCGTCGATCGGGCCCATTTTTTTTCTGGTGATTCTACATCGAAAAATAGTCGACACGTGTCCGAGCGTTCCGTCCAATGGGCCTTAGATTTTGAGAAATAAAATAAAATACCTTGAAAATCCTTTATTTTTTATCTTGAGTTTGGAATATGATATCGCCATGATTCTTTCACTAATTCATTTATTTTAGAGAGTAGATTAAAGGAAAAATACAATCGTTAAAGAATTATTCATATTTCTTCAATTTAATTTAAAAAAAGCTTCAAGTTTTCAAGTAAACTAGCTTTATAAATTTTTTCACATAAAAAAGAATAGCAGAATTGAGTTCAGCACCTCAAGAAACCCTGAAGTCTTAAATATCATCCAAAACAAAAAATAAATTGTTTTTCCTGTCAGGAGCAGCTTAAAAATGTTTCAGCAAAATTGTATGTGTAGTTTCAAAAGTCTGCATCTCGTGTTGAGCAGATCCGATTTTTACGTTCTTGAGCTCGTTTCATAGAAGAAAGCTTCCTTTTTCTAACCATACAAATAACTATGGTATTATCTCGGGAAGCTCTTGTAAAAAATGGTCCTCAAAATAAAAATTAAATTCAAACTTTTCTTTATATTATGTTGATTCCTGAACACGTAAAAATATCTCGATTAGGTAAAAATGTGTAACTCTAGCGCCTTTATTTACCCTATAAATTTGATGAGAATCGGTAGAATTTTCTCCGAAATATGGTCGGATTTTTGGATGTTTAACGAAATTGTAAGGGTCTAGCCTTAGCGAAACTTTTAATGCAATTTTTAATTTTTTTTTTTTTTCTTAATCTTCCTAAAATTTACTTATAGGTTTTTTTGTTTGTCCTCAAAACGAATCCGAAAACTGTTATGAAACAAAAACAGTTTTGCACAAAATGATTTTTTAATGTCAGTATTTTGCCAGAATATTCCATCAACATTACTCTAAAAAGTAATTATTTCCATCCTTTTCACGATGTTTTTATCACTAGTAAATTCATTTTACGGAGCCTATTTTGTTTTTCTTGGTCGGCTAGGAGAAAATGGGTTCATCCCGATTGTTTCACGTTCGCCTTACAAAAAATGATTTTGAACTTCAAACGAACTAAAATTTAAAACTACTTTTTCTCAATGATCTATATGCAATGTTTTTTTCTATGCCCTCGCCATCAGCAAGTAGTACTTCTTTCTTATGGATATACTTCCAATGTGAAGGTGGTATAATGAAACAAGTGCGAACTAAAATAGAAAAACGTACTTTGTACTCGTCCGCATATACTCTTTGTTTACTTACTGGTGAGGGTAGGTGGGGGATTTTAAAACTGATACGATGTGAATCATTACTAATTGTTATTTTTTATTGAAAACACTTACAAACCTCTCTCTCAAAGTGATCGACTAACTTTTTATTTTCATTCAGTCTTGGATTTTTTTAAAAATTATTAGTATTGTTTTTGGTTGTTACTCGGCTCATTTGTTTCATAACAGTTTTCAGATTCCTTTTAAGGACAATCAAAAAAACCTGTAAGTAAATTTTGGGAAGATTAAAAAAAAAAAAAAAAAAAAAAATTAAAAATTGCATTAAAAGTTTCGCTAAGGCTAGACCCTTACAATTTCGTTAAACATCCAAAAATCCGACCATATTTCGGAGAAAATTCTACCGATTCTCATCAAATTTATAGGGTAAATAAAGAAAAGTTTGAATTTAATTTTTATTTTGAGGACCATTTTTTACAAGAGCTTCCCGAGATAATACCATAGTTATTTGTATGGTTAGAAAAAGGAAGCTTTCTTCTATGCAACGAGCTCAAGAACGTAAAAATCGGATCAGCTCAACACGAGATGCAGACTTTTGAAACTACACATACAATTTTGCTGAAACATTTTTAAGCTGCTCCTGACAGGAAAAACAATTTATTTTTTGTTTTGGATGATATTTAAGACTTCAGGGTTTCTTGAGGTGCTGAACTCAATTCTGCTATTCTTTTTTATGTGAAAAAATTTATAAAGCTAGTTTACTTGAAAACTTGAAGCTTTTTTTAAATTAAATTGAAGAAATATGAATAATTCTTTAACGATTGTATTTTTCCTTTAATCTACTCTCTAAAATAAATGAATTAGTGAAAGAATCATGGCGATATCATTTTCCAAACTCAAGATAAAAAATAAAGGATTTTCAAGGTACTTTATTTTATTTCTCAAAATCTAAGGCCCATTGGACGGAACGCTCGGACACGTGTCGACTATTTTTCGATGTAGAATCACCAGAAAAAAAATGGGCCCGATCGACGACCCCATAGCTGTGCCCTCCCCTTGTTAGTGCTTTCCCAGTTCAGTAGATGAGAGAGTCTTATCAGAATTTGCCTTGTGTAGTTTAGTCTAGATGCTGGATGTTACCCTAATCTTTATCCTGGCTCTGCTAGATTCAAGGTTACTGTGTTGGCTCCTTAACACTTTTGTCCATCCCGAACTTATTTCAACAGTGAATAAATTTGTCAAGTGAAAGGAACAAGTTTAATAGAGCTTGGAAATTTGATACCTTGTTAAAAAAGAATATTAGATCCCCATTGTTTACAAGACAAGCTAAAATAAAATTAAAAATACATATCATAAAATGACAAATAAACTATTAGTTCATTCGCAAAGCTCTTATCATAAAATAGGGCTATAGCAGCTTAATCTAGATTAATTTTGTTCTATCATTTTTTTTTTATATTTGTAAATAATTAGAAATCGGTATATAAATGTAAAAATAAGAATCGGTCATGAAATCATTTTCCTATTCAAGGCAATCCTAAAATTTATATATATTCTATTTTAGGTAGACCTTAGGAGAGTTGCAATATCAGAAAATTAATAACCTTATGTATCTTTATGTTATCTTATTTACCAGGTATTGGTTAAATAACTGATTCGTTTTACAAAATTTAACTGAAATATTACGCCTTATGACCCAATGACATATGTAGCTCGATTTTGTGTTGCATTATTTATTTCAGAGTTTTAGAAGGTAGGTTTCAAATTGTTACTTGATATTTAAATTTGTTTCGGGATATTTATTTTTTGTTTAATTTTAACATTAAGAGCAAATTTCTGAGCTAAGCTTGCCTTTCAAAACTTTGCTAACAAACCTAATTAATTGTTGAAATCAACCTAGTTTTATAAAGTGGAAGCGCCATTTTGCAGCTTCATAGGAAACACCTCTTTGTGACAGTTATAAATTGCCTTTTCTTTGAATATGGAAGGAATAACGCATTATAATTATTATCATTGACAATCGTCAGTACTTACATAAAAATAAATACCTCTTAGGAGTAACTGGTTGGCACGTCACTCTTTAACTCTTTATCCTTCTCCGAATTACGTTAATTTGAATATTCCAATCAATTATAGTGTTTGTGATAATAATTAGAATGAAACTGATTTATTATTGTTAAGAAAACAATCGATAAACAAACTATAAGGTTAAGATTCTGTCCTGCCTTCTTATTTGAATACCCGTATATACCTAATTATCATTACCCGTTATTTTATTATTATTACGTACAGATCCAGCCACGCGTTGCTGCGGCTCATTAGCTATAAGGCGTTGAATTAATTATATGCTATACTGTTTAATACATTCAGATCAAGATTTGCTGTGAAGATCAAAACGTTTCAGCTAACCTAAAAACCAACGGGATTTAAAATAGAACTTTAGTCCAAATTTAAAATTGTTTGATAAGGACTGTAGAAGGGTTAACGTTTTTAAATCTCATATTTGACTTTAGTAAGTATCAATGATCCCTTCATTTAACAATTCATAACTAAAATATAACACAAATGTAAAAGGAACTAATAGAGAATATAATTGGAATAGGGCAATACAATAGACAGCAAAAATGTAAAAAAAAGAAGCAATAATTCATATTAATTAAATTCAGAATATAACACATAATGATGAGATAATATCAGTAGGTTCTACTTGAAACAGATTATGAGAAACCCAAACCATGCAGCATATTCCTACAGTACTGCTTACGAAAACCTAAAACTTTAATTATATGATTGGGCTAGATCACGTTAATTTATAACTTTTTATAATAATAATTTACATTTTTGTTTATTATTAGAATTCACAGTTTCTATTTATTGTAGTGGTAATAGGTATTTTGGGTAAACCTCTTTTGCTAAAACAAATAGACTCGATGATTTCCCCACACGCGAAAAGGCAACAAATAATTACCTACGGGAAAAACACGTATTTTTTAGTCGAAGCCGGAAAAAATAGATTTGGCTAATTGATTCTTACTCACCCTACATATCTAAAGCAAATGAAGTGTTGTGTCAAAAAATCAACGTACACCGCCATCTGTTGGAAAGTTATAGAACTTACAAATCACCGCACTCAATTGTAATATAATAAGCATTTAATTTGCAATAAAAGAAATATTGTGGTCAATTATCAAGATAAAAACTATCCTATATTTTAAGTTGGACAAAACTACACACAGTGAGGCAAATTTCATCACAATCCGTTGGTAGTTTCTGATTTTACCTCCGACAAACATCGGGACACGAGATTTTTATATATATAAATATTACCCGTATATTTGAGTATATTTCTCCGTGCGGGGGAGGGGGTCTTATTGGCAGGTCAAATAATCTAGTGTTTTGTTTCCTCCGTACACAATGATTTGATATGCCACAGCAGTAAGCACTCCCCCCCCCCCCCCCGGCCCAATCCTTTCCCCCTCAATAAGGGACACAGGACACTAATCACTAGGTACAGGCAATTCACGTTTTAGGGGAGGATTTATTTTTGACAGGCTTCAATAAGAGGCGGGATTTCCCGTTAATTGCTTTCCCAAGCCTCATATATATTAAACTCCGTGTCCCGGTCAGGGCTCTTTTCATCAGTTAGGGTTTCTTATACAACAAGACGCTTGTTTACCCCTTCCAACGGCTTTAATTACATTTCCTAGCTGGCATTATTGCCACCCCGAGGCCTAAGAAAAGAGAAATACTACGGGAAAATGCTTAAGAGACTTTTTGTTTCCTAAATAATATTTACAAGGACATGGGGCTATTGTAAGTTGGGGGGGCACATAATGTATGTAGTGGTAGATTATCATTGAAGCTATATTTTCAGGATTAACCAATTATACATATTTCTGCTATGTGATTATTTTGGTCTTAATTACATGAAAAAGTTATAAGAGATAATAATATTTATGTCGACATGTTTCAAAGTCTCAGTCATGTATTTACGTTAGACATTATGTCTACAATGCCACATCGTTATCAAGCAGAACATCTGAGGTTTTATATATTAGCGTAAAAAAAAAATTCAAGTTTTACATTTACATATTTAAATTCGATATTAAGAGTTGAACATAGCACGTAACTTATAACCAGGGGTAGGATTTTTATGTAATAAAAATTTCAAAATAT